>JANCMC010040620.1:0-38590 GCA_024363005.1 Charaxes varanes
TATTTAAATTTAATTGTATGATGCAGTTTATTTGAATTTCCAAGAGTCGAATAGAAATTTACCACTGATTAGGAAAGGTTGGGTCATTGCGCAGAATCAGCAAATTGACTACACTTTTAAAAAGCTATGTATACATTTCGCTTCTCTTCTTTAAATATACTCTATACTAAAACATCAATAATTACTGAACTATATTTTTATAAGAACCTTATTTCTTTCGTACCTTTTTAACAGTATACTAGGTTTTAATCAATTAAATAACTTAATAGTCGACCAAAAAATTGGTTAGCCACGCTAAGATTGAATATCGTTTGCACGTCAATTAGTTACAAGGCTTATATTTGCTTGTTATGCATTACGTTAATTTCTAACAACAATCCTTAACAAAATTTTCTTTAACTAGGAGCTGTGATCCAAAATGGTAAAGCACTTTCTTGGTCGACTATACATTAATCCCAGAAACTATATTTATCAATATAGTGTAGGTACCTAATGTTCTGTAACCTAATGAATGAAAACATTACCCTATAATAAACATGATAGAGAAGTTTATATATATTTTTTAAATAAAATTTACTGTAATTGATAGAATCACGCGTTACTTTACGGAAATCCATGACATGCATGAGAAACTAAACTACTTTGCTTTAATCCGCGAATGAATACGAGGGAGCGAATTGTTTTATTGTATGAATATCCATACAATAGAAAATGGCCAAGAGCGTGTCAATACACGCTTATATAGAAGGGTTCTGTATCTGATGCGGTATAAATGTATTTGTTAAATAACTTCAAAAGTTGTTGTCCATTTTCGTTTAGAATAATTGTCCTAATGAGTTTTTAGCATGTTCTATCAACATGGAAAATTTCAAGTCTCTACGTCTAATAATTTGGAATATGTAGGTTAAGTTTTCCACAATAAAGATATTATTATATTATTTATAATGATAAATTATTATTAATCTTTCTTTTTATACATGAAAAGGGGCTATAGAGGTTATTCACCTGAATAACCTCGTCCATGAACAACTGAACTACAAAACTATGTCTAGCTTTGGGTCCCACATCAATACCAGTGTTATGCCCCCATTCCCGCGTGCCCCGTCCCGCACCCACGGCCACACTTTAGGTTTCGATAGTTTCAATTTGCTATAATATTTTTGTATATGTCTTTATATATACATATATATGTATGTACTCGGTAGTCACAAAAGGTAGAAAAAAATATATAACGTCTTTAATTTTTAAGTAATAGCTAATTATTACATTTAATAAGTGAACAATTAATAATTTATCTGTCTTCTCGTAAAGGCTTTCAGATGCTACCAAAAAATAGGTTCAAACCATGACACTAAAATTTTGAATAAAAATTTATAACGGACACTGTCATAGAGACGAATTTCTATGGATTTATCGTGCGCGTGCCAGTTCCATCCCAAGTACTGCTATGGTTCCTTCCTCTGCAAGGTGCCAGGGACTTCTGAATGAGGTGTAAATTTGAGAATATCGTAGATCAAGTCACGTTTAAGTAATAGGCTGCAGGGTTATAGATAATTAATTATCATTATTTTCCCCTCCTACTAAGCTTAAATTTAAAGCTTGTATTAGGAGTGGGTACGACAATACCCCAACGGCGGTGGGGTTTAAACCGGGTACCTTGTGGATTCCAGTCCATACCTTATACTGTTGAGCTATTGAGGCTCTAATGTAATCTATGTTTATTCCTAAGTTATGAGGTTGCCTGTCAGAGATTGCTTTTAGCAATAAGGCCGTCTTTGCACTACCATATTAGCTTACATTTTGCTATTTATTTTAATTATTTAATTTTTTTTTTTTTTTTTTTTTTTTTTTTTCGAAATATTTAAATAAATACATATAGATAATACACCCAGACTCGAGGAGGGAATCGAACCCAAGACCCCCGGAGCAGAAGGCAAGGTCACTGTCCACTGCGCCAACGGACCAGTCAAACAGCTATTTTTGTCTTTCTAACTAAAATAAGTTTTTTCAATTAAAAGGCAAACAAATACCAAAATTTCATTAAATTTTAAAATCATTAATCACTTCTTTAATTATTATTAAAATACATAATTTGTTACTATAACGATAATAATATAAAAATAATAATAATATAAAAAAAAAATTATTGAATTATAAGCGGAATAAGTCGTAAATAACAAAATGTTTTTTTTATAGTTAGGTCAGTTTATAAGCGTGCGATACATACTTATTATTACATAACAATGTCAAGTTTACGACCCCTTTCAAATACACGAAGCAAAAAATGTTGAGCAATAACTACTCAAGTTACAATACAAACTTACTTTCAAGTAATTCATTACTATTAATTTACTTACTACGATGGCGGACAGGCCCAAGCCGGATCTTGGCCTTGGAGACCAAGTGACGCCATTTCTTGCGGTCCTGCGCCGTTTCCTGCCACTGCGTGGCCTGAAGCGTGCACAGATCCCCTTAGACCTGGCCCTTCCAGCGGTACTTGGGACGCCCGACTGGTCTTCGAACATTCGGTCGTCCCATCTACGCTCGCTTCACAGATCGATCCTCCCCCATTCTTTCCACATGCCTGAGCCAACGAAGTCGCTGTGTAAAATACTGCAATATTTGTGAAGGTCTTTTTATAAACATAATATTAATCCTCATCCAAAAACTATTTTTAAACCTCTAAGTGATAAGAGTGGCACACGCGGACGAAATCGTGGGTAACAAACAGCTAGTATATATATACATATATATACATATATATACATAGTTATGACTGTCGTTAACAAAGTCACATAACAATAACTAATCCATGTCATATGTCAGAAGCTTTTACATGCTCCATCCGTAAAGACAATTTAGTTTATTTCATGAATTTTTGTCCAATTGGAACTTTTGTTGCATTTTACTTTCATTTGACCAACAAACACCTTAAGGTTACGAAAGGAAGGCAACATCTGCATTGGAATTACACGAGACGAGATCGACCGCTGATTACGGCCTTGTTATATTTTTTAACAGTTACAAGGAAATGGATTTATAAAATTTATGAACTATCTTATAACAATAATATATTCCGATAAATTGAGAACCTTCACAAGCAGCTACTAGTGAAACATTATTTTGCACATCATTTCTGAAACGAAATAAGGGAATATATGGATTTCGAATCCACGCATTAAACCTGCGGCTCGCAAGCTCTTTGGATGTGATGCCTTGGCTCTTTAGTTCCACACGAAAATATGTAATTATCTAATAATACCCTAATTTGTTTTGAAAAAACACTACTTATATATGGATAAGTAGATATTTTTATTATAAATATTGATGATACCCTGGAAAAATATTTTACTACAGACAGTGAAATAGTAAAGAAGCGTGCTTTGGTGCAGGATTTGTGGTCATTTGGGTTACAATATTTCACAGGCTTTTCCTCGTCTTTTTTCGTGAATTTAAGCAAATGTTAATGTACAGTTGTGCACGATAACGCCTGCTGACTATCAATTAATTTTTATGGTGTAAATTTTCCAGGTGTACCACATGTGTGACGGACTTGGCCGTCAGTTCAGCTACTCCTGCCCCAACACCACGCTGTTCCAGCAACGAATGTTGATATGTGACCACTGGTACATGGTCAACTGCACCAACTCCGAGAGCGATTACGACGCCAACCTTCTAATTGGTGAGATGTTTTGATAAAACCACATGTACATATAAACTAAAGTCGCCGTACATTGGTACAGAAGGTTTTTTTTCGAAAATGACTTTGCCTATTTTCATAAAAAATAAAAAAATATTCAGATGCCTGATTATTATTCTCATAATACAGTCATTTTCAAAGAAATGATGACATCACTTTTAAAATAAACACGGTTAAGCCTTATCATTATTTATGCCAATATACATACGTCTTCAGTCAGTTCAGTTGCACGCGAGTGTATTTACTATTGACGTATGTAACTCCTTCCGTTCGGCTGTATTGTACATTTATTAGTTGAAAGTATTTGTAATATATTCATTAAGTGATTTTTTATTAATTGCCCTCGCAATTTTTGTATATTTTCTCTTGTACTTAAATTGAAAAAATAATTACTATATACATAATAATATTAAAAAAAGAAACTAATCTAAATTAAACTAAAAAAAAACATAATACTTAAATAATAAAAATAAAACAAAAATATAGAACAAAGAAAAGAATTAAAAAAGCTGATCCGCATCGGTGTAAGTGAATTAGATTCGATATTTTTTTATTTTTAAGTGGCTTTTCGAAGAATCCTAATTAATTTTAAATTTAAAGTATAGTCGACTAAGAAAGTGCTTTACCATTTTGAATGACAGGTCCTAGTTAAAGAAAATTTTGCTAAGGGCTATTGTCAGAAATTAACGTAATGTTTTTTTTATATATATAACAAGGGGCAAACGCGCAGCTGGTACTTACGTAAGTGACTATCGACGCCCATGGACAACTGCAACACCGGAGGGCTCGCAGATGCGTTGCCGGCTTTTTAACTAATTGACGGGCAAACGAACTTCGACCTTAAAGTCGCATCATCAGGGCGAAATGTCATGCCCTTAACGACTTTTAAAAGATGAAGTAACATTTAGAACATCAGTATTTTAAGATAAAGTTTAATGTGGTATACGATGACGTCATTGTTCATCGTTATGGTGAAATGCCTCAGCTTTTTACCTTAGCATAGATATTTATTAAATTTTTTTCATAAGCATAGCAGAATTTTATAATTGCATTGCACTAGAATGAATAATACAGGCCATAGACCGCATCTACACTTTATCAAGTGTGACTGCGGTCAAGCGCTTGCCTATCTCCAATAAAAAAAAAAAAAAGTGTAAAATTAGGTTGAGCATTTTAGCGTGACAATATGTAGCCTATAGCCTTCCTCGAAAAGGGACTATTTTTTTTAAAGAATGTTAGGAATACTTTTTAGGCACGTCTAATATTCTTTTTTCCCCACCTACTAAACTTAAATAAAAAATGGTTTCTTCCTCTGCAACGCGATGGACCCGGCACCCGCACGGTGAATCCATGGAATGCTAAGAAATTCGTCTCTTTCCACTAAAAATTTAAAAAATAAATTATTTTTATGCAAAAAACTTTGTGTTTACATAATATGGTTTGCTAGACACCTACAGACACTACAGTGTTGAAGTTGGTGCCATTATTGTCGTCTGTTTGGCTTCCTCTTTAGTTTCTTGGTGTATTTAAAAACTTCTTGAAACACCCTCTTTGACCTTAAATTTATTACTCTTACGAATATATCGAGATATTCTTTAAAAACTTCTTGAAACGCCCTCTTTGACCTTAACTTTATTACCCTTAAGAATATATCGCGATATTCTTTAAAAACTTCTAGAAATGCCCTCTTTGACCTTACCTGAATTACCCTTACGAATATATCGGGATATTCTTTAAAAACTTCTTGATTTAAGATATTTCATATTGTAATAAGTTACCCACTATTTTGCAACGTATTTCCCGACATATTAGGGTTCTTTCGCATGCATTATTTTGTTTATTTTATTAGCTTCCGTTCATTTCTATTAAATGTTAAATATTTATATATATATTATAAATATTTCAGAGACACAAAAACAAGAATTCTCAATCGTAATGTGGAGTTAACCGAATAGAAATATACGTCTCTATGACCGGGACTTGTGACCAAGCTGTAGGTTTAAGAGCGCGCTCTTTATAGTGATCACTAACACTCACCTTCTCTGCCAGTGTTCCCTCCCCTGCCTAGCCAAATCTTGTATGATCCTACTAGTGCGGCCTTAGATGTCCTTTCTAGTGATGAACTTATGATAGTTCTTGACAAGCCGAGGTCTTTTAGTAGGTTGTATAGGGATTTTGCTGGTATACCCCTTGCTGGATATCGCATTATTTATAAAAAATACGAATAACAAAAACACTAAAAAATAATTTAACCTGCAGAGGGTTTTTCAATTCGGCTGGTATTTCTAGAGATGTTGAGTAGAGATCTTGAATTTCATATTCTTCGTGTATTATAAAGAAAACAATGTTTGTAGTTCTGTTAACTTTATAATGTACACGTACTATTGTGCGACCAACAAATAATATTCTTTAATTTAATTGTACTATATATAATATCAAAAGGCACCTTTCTACGAAATAGTCTGTGGCACACTTTTGTAAAACTTGGCCTGTAATCATCCGTCATTAAGGGGGAGTGTATAAACAAAACTATTTCAATTAGCCAGCTGTATGACGCTTCGGTGTACGTGCTTTAAGGTTAGCTTTTGGTAAAGACGATGCTTTCGTTGCACTTGATAAGATTCCTATGGCTATTAAAATTAAGATAATATACCGTACTAGCTGTAAAATAATTTTCAAAATCGGTAGCTAATCTGAGATTATATTATTACATGGATTTTAGTTCCTCATGTAGAAGGTTAATATTTATTATTATTCATACTTGTTTGTACCTGATCCTGAGTTAAAGGTGGGTTTAGACCAAACGAACATAGAGCTAGAGCTAAAACAAGAGCATTATGTCAATCTTTTAGTGTAAAGGAAAGCTCACAAGAAGGTACAACGAGATTTGAAGACGAGGTTATGGAGTGAATCTAGTGCCTAAAATTTTTCAGTCGCAGTTTTGTAGCTCGAATATTCTCATTTAAAAAACGAATAAATACAGACTAAAATTGAATTTTAAATAATAACATGACGGGCGAATGTAAAATAATGATGAGCTGATTCATTATATACCATTATAGCATGACTACGAAAGAAACAAAAACGTGTCAGCTTGCCCTTTTCTTGAAAGTCCCCAAGTCGCACCGGTTCGGATATCATTTACTATGGGAATATTTGGTTTAGTTTCCCCACCACCCCCTTCCCTCGCACCCTTCCCCTCTCTCCCCATTTTCCCTGGGGAAGGGACAGAGAGAGGGAGAGTTTTGCACCCGGCTATCCACTAACTTGCTCGTGTACACACACGCTCTTACTCACAAACCATACGGGATTTCATTACATGTTTATTTCTGCGAAATTGCATTACCCGTATTTTCCATGAGTCGCGTTAAGAAACTTGCGTTCCAAATAAGTCTGAATTTGCCAGGCTGAAACGGAACGGTCCTTGGTAAGAATCAGGAGTATTCAGAAATGACGAAATATAAACGGCTTCAAAAAACTTGGAGTAATAGGACTCTATCCTGATTTAGTAACAGGGTCCGCTTAAATTGCAGAAGATGAGGCTGTGGACCGAATAAAGTTGACGGACTGCCGACTGACGTCGTCCCCGGAACCCCCTACAACGAACCAAGTGAAAATGGCCTATTGCCCGTTAATAGACTTGATCCGTTACTGTCAATGGACCTTTGTTACCTAGAGTGAGAATAGAGCAAAACGAGAGATACCTATTTGGGACCATACATTAATTACGTTTGGGTACAAACGGCTACCGTATTAATGGCTACTTGGCTTGCGGAGGACAATGAATACATACAAAACAAAAAGAATTAATTTACATTTTCCTACCTCTACTTGTATTATCACTTAAATGTCATTATATTTGACAGATGTGTTCAAAAGAAGGAGAAAGAAGAACCGGCGCGTGCGCACTCACCCACGCGGCCCGCGCAACAGGAACAGCAATAACCGCGTGAGTCGGTCGCTACCAAAGTACAGTGTAACTACCCTCTGAACGTACGACTATTTAGTTCCGATCGACGTACGTCTATTTAGTTCCGATGGACGTACGACTAAATTTCCGATGGACGTACGACTATTTAGTTCCGATGGACGTACAACTATTTAGTTCCAATGGACGTACGACTAAATAGTTCCGATGGACGTACGACTAAATAGTTCCGATAGACGTACGACTAAATAGTTCCTATAGACGTACGACTATAGAGCTCTGATAGACTTAAGGCTATTTAGTTTCGATAGACGTGCGACTATTTTGTTACGATGGACGTACGACTGCTTAGTTGCGATAGACGTACGGCTATTTAGTTTCCATAGACGTGCGACTATTCAGTTCCGCTAATCGTACGGCTATTTAGTTCCGATGGACGCACGGCTATTTAGTTTCGATAGACTTACGAGTTCCGATGTCGAATACTGTAAATTAGCATACAATTCACCAACCGGCAGTGGGGCTCTAAATGTATGTGTAACTTTATTGGCATACAAGCATGGCGACAAGCAATCAACGTAGCCTACAGAACCACGCAATATAGAAATAAAGAAAGAAAAGTTTTATTTGCTACCAAACACCGCACTGTTCACAAATCTACAATACAGTAATAATAATTTAAAAAAAAAAACAAAGAAAAATATTATAAATTATATATATCTATGCACACACATAGAGAGCATGCACACGCAGAACCTCTCAGCTTGTTACTTTACTCTCTGATGACTCAACGAATAGCAGTGGTTGACTTTAATTGATTTTTTATGAATGAAGGTACTTCCTCATTCGGGCAGCTTATATTACGAAAGGCAAGTCTTTTAGCATCTGCTTATTAAATGTTATTCTAATTGTTTGGTAACGTATCCTCTATAATTTATTTGCACACACATTCAGAACAACACACACACAAATATAGAAAAATTATTCTCATTATAGAATTTAAGAATCAACAGTGCACAGAAAAACCGACTGTGGTTTATGTTGCACTGACTATATTTTATAAGTAAAATTGTCTCTAAATAAAAAATTTAAATAAATAAATAAATAAAATAATTTAACTCTTACTTCTTTCTTTTTTACATTCTTCTTTGCTTTAATCCGTGTCATTTATGAAAATGTCCATGTAAAGGTCCGTGATGCAAAGTATTATGTTAACTCACCCCACTGCGTGATGGTTTTTTGTATTTAAAGCTGTAGTTATTTTTAGCTTTTTATATTACGGTATAGAATAGGAGAAATAATTCAATTGTTTTAGGAATAAACTCTTGTCGAACAGTGACTGGACTTATGTATAATTATTTTAAATATAGCGTAAGTACTGCCTTAGTAATTATTAGAAATTTTTATGAAATAATTAACAACCGGTAGAGTATTCGAATTTCTATTAAAGTTGTTGTAAATAAGTTTCATTCTGATGAAATATTGCTTTTTTTTTAATTTATTGATAGTATGTATGTATAAACAAATGTTTTTAGTTCTTTTCTCTATTCTGTAGTCGGTCTCAGGATATAACGGTATATATCGCCTGCTCCATTTGAAAACCTAGTAGGGGACACTTTTGTATTGCGGACTGAGTCCATCCACTATCTGCTTTCGTATATTCGGCCTTTTTTATAAAACCTTGTAAGGTTCATTGACCATTTAAACACCTCAGAGACTCGCCTGGTTTTTAGGGTTCCGTAGTACTCAAAGGAACAAGGAACTTATAATTTCGCTCTGTCCGTCCGTCTGTTTGCCCGTAAGATGTCCCCCCCTCCCAGCATTTCCAAAACATTATCGAGGAGACTTGAAATTTTCCTTATTCATAGAACATGCTAAAAACTCATTAGGAAAATTATTCTGAACTAAATAGGATAACAACTTTTTCCTTGTATAGTAGTAGTAGTTCCTTGCTGGAGTAGTTCAAACTCTTCATTTCGCATGATGTGACCCCGACTCTCGCCATCAGCATATCAAAAAACGTTTATTATGTAAAAGCCTTCAACCATAATATTAATAATCTTTCGACTTGCATGAGAAACTAAACTACTTTGCTTTAATCCGCGAATGAATACGAGGGAAAATCGGTGTTATGCTGCAACCCGAAGACCTTGCTCATGAGATTACTGCCATGTGGAATGTTGAATCAGCAGACATTGTTCCGATTGTTGTCTCAGTCAATGGACTTATAGCAAAGAGCTTTAATAAACACCTTAAAAAGCTCTCGCTTCATTGTTAGGTAAAGAGTCAGATACAGAAGGCAGTATAGCTTGAGACGACACTTATTGTGAGTAAGTTTCTCAATCTGAAGCTCTAACCACCAGTTGCTTGCTTAAAATATATAACAAACGGTTATATATTTAATACCTTATTTATATTATTTGTAAATTAAGAAATATTGGCAGCTTTATAAATGTATACTAGTCTTTTGTACCATTTCTGGTCATATTTCAACAATTCTCTAAGAGAGACTATACAAAATTACAATCATACATTCTTTAACTAAACAATTTGTTTAAAACATCTATTGAGCCCTCAATCTATTATCAAATCAAGTGATGCAAAATTCGGTTACACGCCTTCTGGTAATTTGTTAAATTAAAATACAAGTATTCACATATAACTAAAATAATAAAAAAAGAAAACAAACAGAAAAAAAGGATATCAACAAAATAACAATAATGGATTAAACAAATAATAAAACACTATAGGATTGTTGTATCAAATGCGCAGTTTTCACATTAAAAAGGATTGACGCTAGGTGGACCGTCCTCCTAGCTTCGTATAAATTTTGAAATAGACTTTTGACACGATGAGCAAAATCTCAAGACGAGTGAGGAAAGTTTTCACTTATTGGAAACTGGAAGGCTTGTGGTAACTTCAGAGTAATTATTATTGACGTGTGTAGCTATTTTTCATCCTCATATATTTTTCATTGCTTAAATTAAACTCATACTAGCGGACCCGAACGTTGGGTTACTTACTACATTCTATTACTCGATAATGTCCATGGGCGCCGGTAGGCACTTCGGTGCCTGCTGCCTGCTCGTCTGCCCCCTTGTAACATTAAAAAAAAAAAAGAAAGTTTACAGACTGAAAAGAGAACAAAGAAAAGAAAACCCTTTTGTCTATAGAATAAGGTTAAAAAATATTATTCCCGGAATCTAGTAGTGGTACGTATTGATTTTGCAATTAGGCGCGTCGAACCCAATGCTTCTTGAGGTCAGTATTCTATAATAAACATTCCTTATTCCAGGCTTTAGTCAACTCTTTAAATATGAAAGTAAGTAACTGATATAGTCAAGCTGTTATAAGGTGAAAATACAGTCTTTTGTAATTTTTTATACTGTTTTATTCCATTTATTGGTAACGTAGCCCTGCTGAACATTCTTATAATGAACTTCCTATCTTAAGTATTTTCTAATATGGCAGATTATATGTAATGGATTTAAACTGTGGAAATCGGTTCGTGCGTTCTGGAGTTATAGCGTCAGGAAGGAAAACTCGACTTATTTTTATATAGTAGATGTTATATGTCAGTATATTAAAATAAAAATAATGTCCTGACAGATACCTACAATGCTACGTTCCATAGTTTTTTTGCAAACCTTGAGTTTAGACTTCTGTTTTTCGGGTAATGACCAAGTTTGTGCACATTAAGTTAGAACAGGCAGACCGTTCGTTCAAGCGTGTCTTTTTAGGACATACAAAATAGCTGATGATAAAGTTCAATTAATACGTCTTTATCAATACCTAGCCTGCTTTTATACTAATTCATTTCCCGGATACAAGAAAGAGCAGAATTAAAAAAATACTAGTACTATCAAGAACGATATAAAGATAATAAAAATAGGTCCTGAAATGATTGACGACAGAGATGAATGGCGAAAAGGGATAAAATCAAATTTGCACACCGTCTGCAGTTTGATTAAACTTGAAAGATAGAATGACTTACTACGTCTTAATTTATAGTCATATATCACGAAATCTCAAAAATCCGGTACGTAGAAAGATGAAATTTAACAAGGAGTTAGTTTGTAGACATCATCTAATGTCGGAGCCAGTTATAGCTTCATTTAAGTGATCATTTCAATGATCATGTAGTGTGGCCGAAAACTTTGTGCGGTAGAAAGGATGGGTTTATATTCGCAATGCACTCGGTTTCAACGTAACCCAAATTTCTGTTGTGACTGTACGCTTGCTTTCATCAGATGTTAGGATAGAAGCGTCAAATTTAGAATACAATTAGAGTTTCGTTTATGGATCAAGGAAAAACTAACTAACTGCATGAAGAACCTTGTAATCCCATATAAATATATAGGATTAAAAGTCACATTTGCAGTTAATTAATTAGTGCGCATGTGTATATGTATTATAATGGAATAAGAGAGAAAATGTAAGACTATCTACAAAAAGAAATGAGATGCCATCAAAAACAAAACTTACAAAAAAAAAGGATTGCGAAACATGTTTCTTCTTTACAAGTTTTGTTTTTGGTGGCATAATAATATAATTAAATCACAAAATCGGAATCGTCTCGTGGTCGTCTTGTGTAAACGCTCTAAAATTCGTAAGTGCGATAAAATATAGGCTTAAGTCAATAAAAAATAAGGTCGAATTTTCAATGGGAAATGCAAATACGTATGAATCGTTCGTTCTAAGGTTTGTCCGATGGGATTGCGGGTCCCAGTAATTTTCACTTCGGATTAGAGTTTATTGCGTGGATTATTTAAAACGTATTTCATTGAACTGATAAGAGGATAAATTTTAAATTATTGCACTTGAATTTCAAAACCGTACTAAAATTCAATTTGAGTTTTTAAGAAAAGAGGGTACTGGTTCCTTAAATACCGATATCCGACCAACGCATCTGCAAGCCTCCAGTTGTTCTTGGGCGTCAGTAGTCACTTAGGTAAACCACCTGCCCGTTTATCCATAAGTGTAACTATGTTAGATGTCTGTATCATGGAGATTAGAATATAAGGAAGACCATCTTCTATGAGCTAATTGAAAAAAGAGCCATTTGTAAACAGCAAATTATCGTTCGAAGATTAATGGAAATGGCGCTGCTGTAGAATGAACCTTTAAAATTCTTCCACATTCTAATGTGGCGCCCCCCTTATTCGCGGATATCGATGGGCACTTTATTATAAATATGTATATGTGTAAATATATCTACAAAAGAAATATTTGTGTATAACAGGCGTCTGTTACCTATAACACAGGCATAAAGTTGTCTACCTTAGGAACAGACGTACGTGTCTCATATAGTCCTGTATTTATTTAATACATTAAGGTGGTCCTCCTTGTATTCTAATCTCCATAGTCTGTACGTATAACCTTTGTGCCAATAGAGATGGCACGTTTTCTTTGATTAAGTTGGGAACTTTTTAACGGCAACGACCAAACGGACGGACGGCATCCAATTAATATCGTTTACTTTCCTTTGATCCCGAGCTGACTATAGGGCCCTCAAAGGGAAGCTGGTCTCCAATGTTGGATCAAATAATGGCCGTTTGTTTGACGATGATTCTCACTTGTCAGCTAGATAAAGTTATTCTATTACATTCTATTCCACTCTATCTATACCTATTGTCAGTTTGAAATAGAAATAATAGTGAAAAAAAAAAATAAAAAAGATAAGGGAAATAAACATTTTCTTTTATAGCCGCTACGTGGGTATCGATAATTCGTTGCGAAAAAACTGTACAGTGAAACCGTTGGGAAAAATGTGTGCCGTATAATCGACAACGATTTTTCATACACACGTATCGATAAAACTGCCCAATCTAAACTGTACAGTCTTTTCGCAACTATTTATCGAAACGTGTTTTACGATTATTATTAAATGAAACCGCGGTATTGCATGGGTATCCCCGGAAGGACAGTAATATATTTTCAAACAATTCCTGGGCACTCGTGATAAATTCAATCTTAATGTTTATATGACAGTTGCTTTATCTCCATCATTATGTATAATTTGTAATTTGTTTATACCAACATCCCCTCTTCAAAGTAGCCACCAGCAATGACTATGCCTACCAGGAACCTCAACAGTACAGCGGTAGAAGGGATGGACTGAAATGGGCAAGGTAATTGGATCAAACTCTGACGCCATTGTAGAACCCACTCCTAGCACATGCTTTTAATTTAAGCTAAGTAGGAGGGGAAACGTTAAAGACCGACTGACGTCCAACGTCGTTACAATATCACGACTAATATCTCTCAGTGACATTAATCGGAACGCACTGTTTTACGTGCCTTCCGAAACACGGAGGAGGGCGGTTATTAGAAAAACCAGTGTTAGAATTGGTCATCCATCTATCCCCCGGTCGCGGTAAGAACTGCTTAACCTTACAATCGACTCAATTGCCGGTCTACTGATTAAGCTACAATTTCCTCAAACACACTGCAACCTGTTCGAATACTTTCCAAAAAACGACAAGAACTACGAAATAAAACCAAGAATTTTACGATAGCTATTAATATATGTATGACATGACATGACGACAGTAATCAGAAATTATTCATATTATTTATCTGATAAAATAACATACATAAAGCTTAAATAATGTATTTATTTTTATATTACTAGCGAGATATATAGGGATTAACGAAATAAGGAAATTAAAAATACAACAATCCGCCATGATAGCTAAAACACCCAGCAGAGCGTATGACGTTACCGTGCGTCATAAGTGCGTTCCAATAAGCGATCACAACCTTTTAAAGTGCTCATTCAGATATTCGACATTTGACGACTGTGATCGTTACGGTTGCGGCGAAAACGTCGCGGTGAAGCTTAGCGTAACGCACTGTTGACATAAACTGACGTCATGACAATTTCGAGAGTTTTGGAGTGAATTATAATCCTTAAACTTAATAAGATACATAAATTATTTGTAGACGCACTAAAATATATTTTATGTGTATTTACGATCTAATTTAAATATGTATTATAAAACTAAAAAAAAAAAAAAATTAATAAACATGAGCTGTACATAGAACAATTTTAAATTATGAAACACGCAACCGTTAAATACGCTCAGAGATCTTATTATCTTCATAGTAACTAAAATGCAGCGAAATTAAATAATAAACAAATAAGTGATAAAAAAGTTTAATGACGGCTGTCAGTCGTCATTCACGCAAATAAAATAATTCATTTCATTTTTTGGTTATACTTGTCAAATATATAAGTGAATAAGTGATGAATAAAATATGTATGTTTGCCCGTCCTAAGCCAGGACTACAGTGTGAAGGGAAAACGGACCATCAACGTGCGTCCACGCTAGTATGTCCATACGTTCCGTAGATAATTAAACAACTTATTTTCTATCATATATTAATTAAGCAATAAATAATTATGATTATACACAATAATGTATTATTATACAAAAATATACGCACTTATTAACAAGTATGTTAAAAACTTTTTGAGGAGGTCGTGGCCTAGTCAGTGGTTGGCATTTGAGTTGATCGCTAAGTTAAGTTGCTCTGGCTGCCACCGGGTGATAGATGGGTGACCCATTCTAGCACTGGTTTATATTTGATTATAAAGTAATAACGAGTTCACCATAATATATTATATCCAATAAAGAGAGATATTCGATGATTTCATATATTCTTGAGAAAAACTAATGTATATTGAAACTACATTTAAACACTTCAGAATCTTATATATATCCCACCGTATCTGCGTATTATTAAACGAATTCATAATCTGTATTATAACCTATTAACTACTAAATTGTGGATTGCTAATGTACGGATATGTACTTGTTGTGTCAGGAGAAGGTGCTTATAAAAGAAAATTAAGAAAATTGCGCGAAAAATTAGACAATTTAAGAATACTTAACTACCACACCCGTTTCTAATGTAACATTAATTAGAGCTTTAGAAAATCTAAACTTTTTTAATGTAAGCTTATGGCGCTTGACTTAACATTAACAGAATTCGTGAAAAGAGGATGTAACAAACTGTATTATCGCTTAAGACAGATCGATATTATGATTTTGATTTATATTGATATACTAATGAAATATTTGACTTTAGGTACAGAGTTTACAGAAGTGACCGAAATTATGCCACACGTGGTAACAAAATGGGTGGTGGTGTTTTAATTGCAGTTAAGTCCAATTTGTTGGTTCAATCTAGCTCATCTATTTGCTTAAAAAACTGTGCAGCTGAAATAATCAAGGTTACTATTGCCCTTACCAATATTCCGTAAAAAAAAATCGGTCAAAACAATAGTAATGAACTTTATTATTTGTTTATCTATCAGCATTGCAAAGTTCGTGAGACCTGTTTGTACTATTATTGATCGATCATTCGATGTTCGGTAAAAGCCGGAAAGATGTTGGCAGGTAGTTAATAAACTTTTATCGCGAGTTTTTTTGTTTTTGATTTGAAGTTAGCTTTCCAATAAACTTATAAAAATTGAAGTAGGCTAGTAATGAACTTATAATAGTTCTTGACAAGGTATTTTAGTAGGTTGTATAGGGATTTTGCTGGTATACCCCTTGCTTCTACTTCTACCGCGTATAAGCTGGTTTTATAACCGTCTTTAGTGAGCTCATTGGTTAGGTCAAAGTACCTGTTCGTTTTTATCAGGTGGTCTTTAGGGATGTTGGTCTCCCATGGAACTGTAAGCTCTACAAGTACTACTCGCTTTCGCAACATCGTCCGTGTAAAATTAGGTAAAAAATAGATTTAATTTAAAATTCGTATGACGTCATTTATAGATGACCCCATAGTGGAGATAAAAGCACAGCCTGTTCCCAAAAAGTAAACCTTTACTTTGTCTACCACTAGCAGTGCCTTTTTTTTTATGTTACAAGGGGGCAGACGAGCAGACAGCAGGCACCGGAGTGCCTACCGGCGCCCATGGACATCTGCCTGAGCCGTATACGTTCGGAAATACAGACGTTGGTAATTGATTGAATTGAATTTATTTGTACATACAATTATGCTGTGTCTATTTTAAGAATACATTGCAATGGTGTACATCTATGAAGATCAGTGAGTGTACACATCTGTAATCGGATCTCAGTTAGTTTAAAAATGTCACCATATAAACAGAATTTCACTTTCTATCAACTCACAACACTATATATCCTATTCGGCAGCGCATCTGCTGGCCTTCTGGTCGTGCAGATGTCCATGGGTGCCGGTAGGCACTTCGTTGCCTGCTGCCTGCTCGTCTGCCCCCTTGTAACATATAAATAAAAAAAAATGTAGATAGACTAAAGCACAGGCAGTGTTTTAAGTAACAAACGTCTGTTATACACAAATATATATTTTTAGAAATATATTAATTGTTACATATAGATAGTACACCCAGACTTGAGGTGGTAATCGAACCCACGACCCCGGAGCGGAAGGCAGGGTCACTGCTATTACTTTTAAATTTCGTTTTCTAAATTTTGAATTTCACACACCAATAGATGCTTTGAAAATCTCTGTATTGGGTCCTATACGCAGCTCTAATAAAATGGTTGAATCATTTTGAAAAAACGTATTGTTAGAGTGTCTACAGTCTAAAAATGCACGCCCCTCTAATATTCACCTCTGGATGCAATTAGCGTATAAACTGAAAACACGCAAGCTTGTCAATATTGGCATGGCTTGCAGGGCGTGGTTGAGTTTACAATAAAAACGCTGCACACACGCAATAGTTGCAATTAAATAGTGGAGCGGCGTGCATTTTTAGACTGAAACATCTATGCTTGAGTTTATATTACGTGTAATGACAGAAAAGGAAAACTTCATTACCAATATTACGCCAGCCAATATGGAAATCTTGTTTTCGTCATACGCGGCGTACGTTTGCAAACATTGCAACATGTTCACCCGCTCGCTTTGCATGGTGAATGAATACGGCATTCGTAACCGAAAACTACTGGAAATAATATAAAATAGAAATTGAAATTCCACGAAAATGAAAATGGAAATTCCACGTAAATGGAAATTGAAATTCCACAAAAATGGAAGTTGAAATTCAACTAAAATGGAAATTGAAATTCCAGTAACTATTTGAAATAATTCTTTTGATAGTATCCATCATAAAACTAAGTTCGAAACTCTGCCAGAGAACCAGTTCCTAGATGTATGTTTAAAGGGCCGCTAATATTAACTTTGCTTGGAGCGACAAAACACTTAGATTTTGCCCTGATTAAGTCTTGTTTATGGGATAATGGTGAATACTCTTTTTTTATTCATATTACAAGGGGCAGACGATCAAGCGGTCATCACCTAAGTGACTACCAGCCGCGCCGCCAGAAGGTTCGCAGATGCGTTCCCGCCCCGAAAAAAAGGGGTATTCTCACAAACAGAACGAAACGCGAGAACAGTACCATCACGTGTCGTAACAGCATTGCCACCAATTCACGCCGATCCTATTTGAGAAAGAGGTACTAGCATCCGCAAAACTGTTAGCGTGGCGCTACCTCTAATTAGATAACTCTTTTGCTATTACCCTATATATCATTTAAACAAACATATTATTTAAAAGACTCTTATGTCCATAAATTGGAAACACTATTTAAGAAACCAGTCTCTTTGATGCATTGTACCAGTGTTATACATCTAATGCCGGAGCCAGATATAGCTTCATTTGAATGATGATTTTCAATGATCATGTAGTGTGGCCGGGGAATTTGTGTATCTGTACAAAGTTTTGTAGTACTTTGTGGACTTCAAGGACAAAAATGTACAAACACTTTGAGCTATGGCTCCGCTATAACAGTTAAGTCTTTACCTTAAACATTAACAACCTCATTCTTCTATGATACTTGTTTAAAAATATTAATTACAGTATATATTCAATGGTATTTAATGTCAAATACAATCTCTAAACCCAAATGTAGGTTATAGCTAATTAGTATTCATGAACTGTAGATTTTTGCTCTGGAATGTGACACCGATAACGAACTGTAAAAGAAAATATAATTGGCCTATTCTTGATTTAAATCATACATAACTGGTTTAAAAAAAGCACATACCCACAGTAAAAAATTATCACAGTGAAAGATCATAAAAACTGTACTTAATTTTTAAAAGATTGTAGCCGGATGGTAGCCGATTCAAAAGCACCTTAAAAACCGCTTTTCTAATTGATAAGGTTTTGTTATATTAGCAAAGAATTCTAACGTATTAAAGAATTAAAGTATTAAAGATTTGTTGAAAATCTTAACCTCTATGTACTCAAACAACAAAATTTAACAAATCCAAACCGTTTTTTGGGGTCTTAGTACTACAAGGAACCCTTATAATTTCGCTTTATCCGTCCGTCCGTCTGTCCGTAAGGTGGCCCCCCCTAGCATTTCCAAACTATAAGACGTAGAGACTTGAAATTTTCCATGTTGATAGAACATGCTAAAAATTCATTAAGAAAATGATTTTGAGCGAGATTGGACAACAAATATTGAAGTTATTTTATGAATGCCTTAATCGCGTATCAGATGCGGAACCCATCTATGTAAGCGTATCTCGACAAGCACTTGGTCCCTTTTTTAAATATTACCTGTAATTGGTCAAAGTCTTGTTCAAATTATAGCGTGACGGACAGCAAATGTCGGTTTATTTTTATGTATAAACAGATTTGGACATAGAAGTTGTTCTCAATCTTATCACCATATTCGGACGCTATCAGCACAATCTGATGTGATCGAGACGAACGTGTGAAAGCGAATGGACATATTTGCGTCATATAATGACGCCATGTTGTTGCGAAATGACTGTGCATTCTTTAACCCCCGTCGCAAAAAGAGGGGTGCTAGAAATTCAAATTCTAATTCAATTGAAATTTCAATTTCAATTTCAATTTCAATTTCAATTTCAATTTCAATTTCAATTTCAATTTCAATTTCAATTTCAATTTACGAACAGAACGAAATTCTAAGGGTTCCTTGTAGTACTACGGAACCCTAAAAAAGATTTAATGATTTGTAACGAAATCCGAAAAACGTATTTATGTGGGCTTACGTCGCGTGCGCGGACTAAACCTTACTAGCTTATATACTAGATAGAACAAAATAATGTACTACGGAATTGTAAATCTTAAAAAGATCTATAATAAAGTCCTGGATGGCATATGTCTATCTCTTTATTGGCAGCAATTGCAGCCGTAAATAGCATACTTCTCATATATATATATATATTATTATTTACTGTAAGTTATCTAATAATTTATTATTTGATATTTTAGTTTTTAGTTTTTTTTTTCTGTTTCGCTTCGTCATGTCCGTGTGATCACTTCAAGGTCGCACCTGAAAATCAGCGCTGTCGTATAATGTATACGATGGCATCCTGTGCTGAGGTTGCGACCAGATAGATAGATAAAACTTTATTGCAAATTTTAAAATTCTAAAAAAAAGGATATATTGATTGCCAGAGCCAGATGGTTGAGTGATCATTTGAATGAATGATAATTCATTTGAGTGATCATTTGAATGAATGATGATTCATTTGAGTGGTCATTTGAATGATCATGTACTGTGGCCGGAGACTTAGTGTAACTGTACAAAGTTTTGTAGTACTTTGTGGACTTCAACAAACTTTTGTAGTTTTTATAATGCTATTATTTATTGTTAATAGTGTATTTTATGTTGATAAATAAATAAAAAAAAAGTGTCAACAATCAGTGTAACAATTTTTATATTAGTGACCGGTACATTTTATTAAACTTAATAAAGTAATATGATTACTAATAAAATCATTAAATATTAAGACAAAAATTATACAAATTATTTAAATGATAAACATCTAGGATAAATACCCGAGTAGTATCGGTTTATTATTATTATTTATTGCTAGTAAATTGGTAAGCAAGCATAACTCTAGAGATAGCTAAATGACCGAAATTCGGCCACAGTTATATAGATTTAAGTAGTATATATATGCTTAGTTAAAGCTAAATTGTATAAAACTACCAACATTATTTACTCGGCATAGTAATTACATTATTTGTTAATTAATATACATATGTTTTGACACCATGTCTCAATTTAATATAATAAAGATTCTCCTCTCTTCTTAGAGGTAAGACTGCGATAAATTGCCTTTAGACTTTTAGAGACAGATAAATGTGGGATATAAAAAACCCAAATCTTTTTACACCTTTTTCAGCGTCCTTCGTCAAATCAACCTTTAATTTTTTTTAAATATTCTTGTAAATTTGCAAACACATATAGAAAAAGACTTATACAATCAAAGAGTTTACATCTTTCTATTTATCTATTTATTTAGTAGACACTATACAGTACATCACAACAAAACTTTGCGCTCGCTCAATGTATATAAAATATATATATAATTATTATCTTTTTATAAGAACTACAGATCGGTGGGTGTTCGACATTCGCCCACATACCTTTTTGCGTACAACGACATACATTGCTCTATTCACAGAAAGATAAAATTTGACAATTAATATAACATACGGTTGTCAATACATCCTTACTTTAGTTTACATAGTATACTAGACGTTACCCCTGACTTCGTCCAATTAATATAAGGTGAAAAAATTGATTAAATTTTAGCGTCATGAAATATATATATATATATATATATATATATATATATATAGCCTTTCTCGATACATGGACTATCTAACACTGATGTATTTTTCAAATCCATTAGTTCCTGAGACCACCGCGTTCAAGCGAGCAAGCGAATTATAAATATCAGTATAAATAAATATTTTATCATTTTAAATTAAATTAAAACTTTGAAAATAATCATTTCCATATCGATAAAGTAAATTTATCGGTAAATAATTATAATAAGAATCTAAGGAACATCTCTCTCTACAATATCAAATATAGATTTAAACAATCTTATCTCTCGTCTAATCAGGATGCAATAGTTTAGAATTTAATGTAATTAGTCCACAATAGTTTTTTGGTGTATTTGGGTGTAAAGTTCGTAGTATATATACTACTAGTTACTACGTAGTATATAGACTTGGTTTGCATAAAATTAGGTGAAAAATTTTAGCGTGATGATATATAGCCTATAGCTTAGCTCGATACATGAGCTATTCAACACTGAAAGAATTTTTCAAATCGGACCAGCAGTTCCTGAGATTAGCGCGTTCAAGCAAACAAACTCTTCAGCTTTTAAGGTCAAAAAAGCTTTCTTATATCAAAGATACTTCATATTTCGGGTACTGCCGGGAATATTTCTTTTCTGATTTTTTTTTTCAAGTGCCTGATAGCCGTACTGTTAAGTGCTCCACGATTATTTATTCATATTCATTCAGTCATATTTAAAGAAAGGCCTTTAAAAGCACTTCGATACGTGGTAGGTTCGTAAAATATCGGCTCCGGTACCCGTATTACACAATTTCGTCATCGTGATCAAATATTTGAAAATGGCGTCCCTTTTGCACAGGGTAGAAGTGTATTTCTGTCGAAACTGTTCCATCGGAGTTCAACAAAAGGTGTACCAGCCTTTGTTCTTATCCCGTGGGCTTTTTGGCTATAAAAAAGTTCACTTCGGAAATAAAATTGTATATATTTTTTTAATCGATTTTTCTTCGATATAAGTATAATTTTAGAACGTCTAGAATTCTAGATCAATTTAATTTTTTTTAATATGCCTTGAAGTCCGAGAAAGGTTCTCATGAAGAGAAAAATGTCTGTGCTAAAGGTTGAAGCGACGATACCTTCAACTGAGCATTGAACCGAAAAACTTTTTGAGTTTTTGCGAGCATCTGCCATTGCGCTTCTGATGCTTAATCATATATCGATACCCCTCACGTAAAATGTTCTAACCCCAAATTCCCAACTTCACAGTAGAGTGTTACAAACAAGTAAATTGTAATAAAATCGTCATTATATTACACATTGGTGTATACAATTAAATATACAGTAATGACGATTACATTATTGTATACAATAATATATTAAAGAGTTGCTGTTATGTTCCAATTTCGTTGTTTGTAACGCCCTACTATAAAGCTGGGGATTTGGGATTACAACAAATTACGTTGGAGGTATCGATATATATATAAATGCTAAATTATATATGTATAAATATTTCTCAATGTTAATTTAATTAACTAATGTTACAACATATAAAAACATTTATCTCTTGTATAAATCTTGTAATAGGATATCTTTAAACAGTTTCTCTACCTCAACTAAACCCTTTCTAAGGATCTTATTCAAGGGTGAGAACAAAGGGAAACAGGTAATGACCGTGAGATCCTTTAATCCCAGGTTATTTTCAGTTATGCGGCTCTCTCTAGTTTTTCTTGAGGGATAATCGAGGGGTCGGATTGTTAACAAAGTCCTTTTTCTTGGCACATTTTCTCCAAATTAACTTGTTATACAATGATTATTGAACTAAACATAGGATATAGTGTTATAATAGGGTATGTCAAGAATTAGCCGGTGTAGTTGCGATAGTCGCCATTCTTAATAAATAAAAATCTATGTCGGCTGTTACCTATAATGCCGGAGCCAGACATAGCTCAAAGTGCCTGTACATTTTTATCATTGAAGACTACAAAGATCTACAAACCTTTGTGAATTTACACAAGGTCCCAGGACACACTCAGGCATCATTGAAATCATCATTCAAATGAAGCTACGTCTGGCTTCGCTATAGCACAGGTATTTAGTAATACCTTCCTTAAGAATAGAGGACCATGTGTTTATAGTCCTATGAATATATTTAAATAAATATATAGGACTATATGACACACGGGCGTCTGTTCCTATGGTAGACAACTTAATGTCTGAGTTATAACTATGGTCAAAAAACATATATATTTTTTGTCGAAATATATAAATACATTTATATAGATAATGCACCCAAACACGAGGTGTAATCGAACCCACAACCCCGGAGGGGAAGGCAGGGTCTCGGCCAAATGCGCCAACGGGCCAGTCAATTATTAAAATTAAAATAAATTCATTACGTGCCCTGTAGTAATGAATGTGGGAAGGAAGTCATCAAAGCTGAAGTTGGAATGGGATGTTATGAGGTTATGGACTTGCACCATTGGTCGCTGACGGCCAGGTAGGCCAAGGAAGAGATGGCGAGATGACATGCACATCATGTCATCTCGCCCCCTCTTCCTTCCTTTCCTTTGCGTGAAAAACGTGATTTCAAGTAACCCCGAATAGGAAAGGAAAGGTTTGAAAATAGGGCGGGGGGAGGATTTCCAGCTGTGGGACGCTTTATGCTGGTTAAAAAAATGTGTTGTATGTATTTATTTATAATGAGATACCCCTGACACGTTTAATCCTACGTGTAAAGATACGCAATGCTCATTTTTTTACTTTGATGCAAGCAATGATATACTCAGTTCTATGAAGGCCAAAACTTTCCCGGGCATAAATAGTTGATGATACATCTACCCGCGTTATAGTTATAACAAGTTAGCGTACCAGTCCTCTCCCGACGTCGGAGAACACGTCCATCACCCTGAATATTTCATTACCAGGGTATTCTTCCATTGCGCCGTTGTTACTGCGCGCTCCGTTATTTAATACGAGCCAATTTTCCATTTGGTATTAAATATTAAAAGGAACATTTTTACGCCTCACGCCATTGTGCGAAGCCCTCTAATTTTGTTACATATTTGTTTATTCATAATGTTTTCTTTTTGTTTTACTTGAATGGCTACTTTATTCCGTTGGCAGTTACTGTGCTTTCCGCTCCCGGTTTCGAAGTTAGCGTCTCGCCACGAGTTATATCCGTCAACCTCTATATATGAAAATCAGTCTTTGTTTGTTAGTCTCGCTAAAAATCGAAAACAGTTGGACCGATACAAATTCTGTTTGTTTTGTTTCATTCCCCTTTTTTTAGAGAAGGTTTAAAAGGAACTGAATAAAAGGAAAAGTCGAAAGATTATTTAAAACTACGAAGGATTTCTGAATGTTTATTTCGTCACTTTCACACATATACGAAAGTTGATTGGAGAGAAAAGGTCAACTACATATTGGTGTGTAAATTACTCACACGGTCAAAATTTCCAATATACATCTGTTTAGCTTTTCCTATATGACACATTGTACCTTTAAAATTTTATGTGGATGTAAGAACTCTGCATGTATTTACGTAGATGAATGAAATAAAAGGATTTTACAATCAACAACACCATCACTAGACGTGACAGCATTGCCGCCACTTTACGCCGATCTCGTGTGAGAAAGAGGTACTGGTACCAGGACGCGCCGGCCCAATTCGGCTACAAGCATGGCGCTACCTCTAATTATGATTAATATCACAGTGACACTAATCGGGTCCCACTGTTTTACGTGCCTTCCGAAACACGGAAGAGGTCGGATATCAAATATAAACCAGTGCTAGAATCAGTTTCTTTTAAATATTTTGTGCAGTATGTTAATAAGAAAAAAGAAAGTGGTATGTGACGTTACAAAGCTTTTGACGACCATGCACGTTGTCACACAATGTCTCATTTTGCGATACCCTTTATAATGTTAACGCAAGCTAGTTGTGCCTTACAGCATAAAAAGGAAAATATATATAAGTTTCGATTTGTCTATTGAAAGTCATTAGAAGATTCAAATTTTAAATTTTTGCGCTTTGCTTTGAAAACTGTCGATGGTAAAAACAAAAGTGACTTGCGCAATATTAATAAGTAACGTTAATTCGATAGAATATCTATAGAGTTAACGTTAATTGTGTCATAATAAAGTATTGTTTTATTGAAGTATGCGGTAAGTTCTTGTTCTTTGTTTACATGGTAGAAGCAAAAGTAAATTGCTTAAAATTGTTTATTAACAAAAGGAATACATGGAATGCAATGCAATGCAATGCAATGCAATGCAATGCAATGCAATGCAATGCAATACAATACAATACAATACAATACAACACAATACAATATTGATATTTGTTTTGCAAAAATACAATGTGAAAGGTAGGAATGACCCAGATTCCACAATGAAATCAAAACAATAAGAGTAGAAAATGAAATATGGTGATGCGAAAGCAGAAACCGAATAAAGGAGAGCATTCCCCGAGATGTTTGTGTTTTCAATTTGAAGATATTCAAATTCTAATGATATTTTATTCAAGTAGACTTTAGTAGCTCTTTTGAATCGTCAAATATTGTAAAAACTAACACTGATTCGGAAGACGCGAGCCACTAGAAGTGAAGATAAGTAAACGAGAAATTTCCGCAGAATCAGAATATATGACAATTTAAATTAGAATTGCGTTCATTGTGTTCATTAATTAAATTCAGAGATAAGTTTTTCCTATGTATACTTCCTCTCTATACTGTGTATTTTTCTGTATTTTAGTTTTAGGTACATTAATAGAATAAATAAATAAATAAATGTGCAACGTATTTAAATGGATAAGGATTAATACGGTATTATTTATCAAGTGACTTTGCTTTTGTATGGGAAATATGACATTAAGAGCCATATCTTTTCATTGCGAATACTTAGAGGATAGATTTTTTAGTTCTACCATCATTAATAATAGTCGAATGATGGGTGTAAGTGGCGGTCTTATAGAAGTAGTGGGTTCCTATTTGTCAATATGTTAATTGTATTTGTTCTCACAAGTCGCTCGCCGACGTCCGACCAGTGCGGACGTCTGCTTTCAGGAGCTTGAGTGCCACGCTCGCTCCGCCCGATCCGCGCGCCATTTTGTGTTCGCGCTGTGAAGTGCCCGTGCCCGACGTTATATATCGATACCTCCCACGTAAGTTATTTTAACCCGAAATTCCCAGCTATACAGTAGAGCGTTACAAACAACTATATTGTAATATAACAGTCACTTTATTATATAATATTGTATACAATAATGTCATTGTTATTATTGAATATATAATTGTAATTGATAGAATCAGGCGTTACTTTGCGGAAATCCATGACATGCATGAGAAACTAAACTACTTTGCTTTAATTAACTTATAAATCGTGCTGTTTCGACAGCATAATATACTGTAAGGGACCCTGCACACTTGTCACCACTTTTTTTTTATTTATTAATCCTTTATGCAATAAGATGAAATAGGAAATAAGGAATTGCTATCAGAAGATGATCCTTAAGATACGTCACTGAACAATTTATGATTTTGTACGCACTTAAATGAGTTCTTAAGTAACTCATATTTTGACAAAATTGCGCACCCACCTGGTCCATTGCATTGCAGAGGAAGAAACCATAGCAGTGCCAGAAACTTGTAACCCAGATGTAGGTTTAAGAGCGCACTCTTTGTAGTGATCACTAACATTCACCTTCACTGCCAGTGTTCCCTCCCCTGCCTAGCCAAATTTGGTATGATCCTACTAATACAGCATTAGATGTCCCTTCTAATAATAATATGATTGTTCTTGACAAGCCAAGGTCATTTAGAAGGTTGTATAGGGATTTTGCTAGTATACCCCTTGCTCATACCTCTACCGCATATAAGCTGATTTTATAACCGATTTTGGTAAGCTCATTGGTAAGGTCAAAATATTTGTTTGTTTTTATTCGATGGTCTTTGGCGATTTTGATCTCCAATGGAACTGTAAGCTCTACAACTACTACTTGCTTTAGTGTCTTTGAATAAAGAAATATGTCCAGCTTGGATGACAAGACAACAATATGGGATTTTGTAATGTTTTTCATATGTATCCATCAAAAGAGCCCAACTGGGTGCAGTATCTAAGATGGAGACAGGCTTGATACTGAGTAGTGACCAATATGAAGGAGAATCCTGCATCCCACCAGCTAGTGCCTAGCTGTACCTTCTGCCTCATTACAGAGATGACATGTTGCCTTCTCCCAACTAGATTACTCTGGTCTGGGAGTGTCATTTGGAAAGCATTAAGTAGAATTTTAGTAAGGCTGGAGACCAGTTGTATATTAAGGTATGCCATCTCAATGCTGGCGGGATACAGAATTCACCCATAGTTAGCCATTCGCTTTGTGTTTCTATTGCATGAAGCCAATAAAGGCTGTTTTCATTCCTGTTTAAGGGAAGATTAGATTACATCCTTATCCTCCATATGCTCTCTTGAATCCAAACCAGCTCTGTTTGATGGAGCTCCTGACATAAAACTCTTATGGAAATGAAGTCATTACTCAATCTCGATGTCATCTTTGTCGTTTGAAAGAGCAACGACTAACTCATTGCTACTTTCTTAAGATGTGACTCTGAAGTGTTAGTAGAGTTGTGACAGTCTCTTTAGTTTCATCTCAAAGTTAATGATGTCTCTGTTCAGGACTGATGGACCTGCAGAACGAGTCAGTTCGAGCCATGAGCAAAAATATATGTGGTGAGGGGAAGTAGTATTGGGTCTACTAACCACTCACTCCCTTGTAACCACTTTTAAACCTAGGAAATTACTTTGACAAATTCAAAAACATAAAAGTCACTGGACCTGCTAAGTTTTAAATGCTTGATACGCCTTACTAAGTTTTATAATCAAAGCCAATTATACAAAAGCAGAGAGAAGACGGATGAATCAGCAGTGCAAGCCCCCTTACTAGGTTTTGAAATGGGACAGCCATATTTTTCTTAGGCTGATCTACTTTATAATAAATTTTCATTTCAAGTCCATACTAGGTTTTGAAATGGGACAGACAATTGGTTTTGTAACATCACTTAGTACACAGGTGTCCTAAAAGTTGACGTTAACCAGAAACGGGGTGATAGGCCAAGTTATAATACTTATTAGAAAAATGAAAACAAAACCTAATATGTGCATTTAAAAAGAACCTTTAATTTCAAAATCTTGTGACTGTCTCTTCAGCGCTGTTGCTATGAATCTTAACTTTTCAACAATAATATTTTTTATATGTCAACTGACCCAGTTTAGAAAAATCGTTACTTTTCATTCAACCAAACATTCAGTTGAAGTTTAGTCAAATATTCATTTTGAACATTTAGCTGAACAAAATTTCGATTTCTTCTAAATTGAAGCAGTTAACCTTAAATTTTAGACTAGAGTGTACAGAAATATTATTGAAGATTACATATATCAAAATAAAATTGTTGAAAAGTTAAGGTTACATTCTTTGCAATAGGACTGTAACAACTGTCACTAAGCATTGAGTAGGACATGAGAGAGGCAATCACTTGTCCCGGACAACACTTCCAAATGTAAGAGCTGGCTCAAAATTCTAACACATCTTACTTCAAATATTTTGTCATGGTCATGATGGTAGTAGTGTTACTCACTCATCTGCAAGTAAACTATAAGTTGATAGTGATAGAGAGCGGGCATGTCACTAGCTACAAAATTGTACTGGTACGCAATAGCGTAAAAGTGAAAATGACAAAAGTGACATTACAGGTCACTTCATAATAATATGAAGTGACCTGTAATGTCACTTTGTTTTGTTTAGTAAGAAAACTTTTAGATATATGTTTGATAGTGTTTATGACTTCATTTATAATATTTATAGTTTAAAACGATAAATAGGAATTTATTCAGGTTTGTTAATATATATTTAAAAATATTTTTTCTTTTCATTGTTTAATCCACTTTACAAACAACATTTACTTAGTAATTTCGCAAAGCTTTGTAATACATTACATTAATGCCATCAAACATCAAAATGTCATATTTGTCATCGTCAGACACCAACACCATAAATGTAAGGCCGATGTTTGAAGTAGTACATTGTACAGGTGCCAGTATCTACTCACAGGAATTAAACATCAGGAAATCCATAGCCCTAGGAATGATGAGCTCTGCCTATCAGGCAGAGTGTATCGGAATAACCAGAGTCGCACAAGCTGTGAAGGCAAGATGTATTACTGGTATAAAAATCGGAATACTCTCAGACAGTGCATCCGTACTATAACAGGCATACTGACAAACAATGAAGTGATTTTATAAGAGTTCCTTTTTTCTTTTAGAGATACGGAACCCTAAAAAAGGTACGGCTGCAAGCGTGTCAAGACACGCTTATATAGAAGGGTTCCGTATCTGATACACTATAAACGTATTTGTTAAATAACTTCAAAGTTGTTGTCCGATTTTGTTCAGAATAATTTTCCTAATGAGTTTTTAGCTTGTTCTATAAACATGGAAAATTTCAAGTCTCTACGTCTAATAGTTTGGAAATGCTAGGGGGGATCACCTTATGGGCAGACGGATGGACGGACGGTATTCTGTTGAATTAAACTTTTGTAAGACATATTTTTATAAGAGTGGCTGACGAGTTTCTTGCTGATTCTTCTTGTTGTTCGACTGTTCCGAATCAGTGGTGACTTTTTAAATATTTGCCGATTCGAAAGAGCTTATAAGGGTTTTCTTTTTAATATGCCGAGAACGCTTACACAGAAGGTTATATACTGTCTTAGATTAGAAAAGAGAATCTTGCATTTACTTTTGATAGGTCGGATATCAAATATAAACCAGTGTTAGAATGGGTCACCCATCTATCACCCGGTCGCAGCCAGAGCAACTTAACCTAGCGATCGACTAAAATGCCGACCACCGATTAGGCCACGACCTCCTCAAAAATTCTGTCGCGCGTTTGTTTCTAAAGTATAACGAATAATGATTTATTTGTCATCAGTCTATTAAATTGTCTGCCTGTATGTCGTATTATTACATTGTAACTGCACAGGAGAAAGAGGTATACCTTTTACTAATTACTATTAGTTGGATGTTTTATGCAGACTGTGTATTTAATGGTAAAGAAATGCCTTTCAAAACTTATTAAACTAAGTCATATAAAAATTATGCGGCAAAAGCAGATAAAACAAAACTGTCTGAACAATCATGGTGTCGCCTTGACGGAACGTCTTGCCAAACAAACAGCTGTAGTGTGATTGGAGTTTCTGTTATAGTATTGGTAACGTGTCAACATTTGGTATTTATTTCAACCTTTACGGAACAATCACCTCTGTTTTGGTCTCAATTAACGTGACATTGGCGGAATAATAGATAACAGCCGTAAGTAAAGAATTGAAATATTCCTCCATAAATAAAGTTATCAAAGCTAAACTAAAAATAGATCGTAATATATAATGTTAAAAATTTCGCACGCAAAAAAAAAAACATTTTTTTTATATTACAAGTGGCAAAGAGCCAGTGGCGGTTCACCTCAGTGGCCTACCTATGGCCATCTGCATGAGAACCCTTCCATTTCGACCGAGACTCTCAAAGAAGCCGTAAGCCGTCTCTCCGCTCCGGACACCACCGCAATCAGTCCACGTGGAATCCCACGTGCCTGGACAACAGCCTTGCAGGTTAGTGCGTAGTTATTTTACCTTCTACAGCTGCCCTTTTCTTTCTTTCATTTCTAAAAGGCTGGCAGCGTAGTTGAGCTTTCTGGTGGTACAATTGTCATGTCTATTGTCAGCAGTCACCCAGGGGAAACATATTTCCTTCATATATATAAGTATAGTTAATTATTATATGATTTAAAGTATTATATGACCTAACAAGGCTTAACATGTTTCTACATGTGGAGACATATTAATGGGTAACACTGTGTTTTATTATTGTATTTTTCGGTAGAGTTAGATAAAGATCTAAGGGTTTTTTCAAGTTTAATTTTACGCGGACAAAATCGCGAGAAAGAGCTAGTTTGCTATAAATGCAATTTATTTGCTTTTGCTTATTAAACGCTTGCAAAAACTATCTCTTTTGTATGATTCCTATCAAAGATTACTTGTGAATGACTATAACATTAATTTGATCAAAAAATCAAGCACCGATCTAACGACTGCCAGCGTTAGATCATTGAGGCAGAAAATGAGCAATGTGTTTTTCAAAACATGATATTATGTATTGTATTTATTTCGTACGGTTAAGTTTACAGTTTTATATGACCTAACAAGGCTTAACATGTTTCTACATGTGAAGACATATTAATGGGTAACACTGTTTTTTATTATTGTTATAAAATTTGTTTCTCCGATTGTTTCCGTAAAAAAATAAAATAAATAAATAAAAATAAAAAACGTTTTCTTAATACTTTGCGCATTATAGCCGCTACACACGAATCGAAAAAATAAACGCAATTCGAGATAAGCAAACGATAGACGCTCCCACCGAATAAAATAGTAACCACTCATCTCCAACTTTACAGGAAAAATAAAAAAAAACGTTTTCTTAATACTTTGCGTATTATAGCCGCTACGCACGTATCGGTAAATCGTTGCGAAAAAACTGTGCGGTGCGTCCACTGCTGAACGTAGGCCTCCTCCATTAATTTCCACGAATGGCGGTGTTGCGCCGCTTGTATCCAACGGCTTCCTGCGACCCGCACCAAATCATCAGTCCAGGTAGGAGGCCGTCCTTCCTTTCTTTTCACCAAACGTGGTCGCCACTGAATGACCTTCAGATCCCAACGGTCATCGGATCTTCGGGCCATATGTCATGCCCATTGCCACTTCAACTTGCTTATTTTGAGAGCAATGTCGGTGACATTAGTTCGACTGCAATAATTCTTACCGAATTCTAATGGTTTTGAGCAGGTACTGCAGTGCGTCCAAAATGTTTGCTAAAGCCAGAGTTTCGGACTTTTTTGCGATCATACGATCGCGCATCGCGGCTTTTTGGACACGATTACGCGCCTCCAACAACGAGATCCTGAACGCGTTGACGGATTTTCTGCACTGTCCACTTTTAAAACACTGGCTCTCTGTGCACCAAAACATGAATCGTTTCATTTTATACATTTTTATACAGGCTTTTTAGTGGTAAAGCTTTTTTATTTTATATGCACTTATATTTTACTCCTTATTGTAATTTTGACTTATTCCTTTTTGTTATATTGGGTATTTACTTTTAATAAAGAAAATTATTATTATTTTTAAACATATTAGGGCTTGACCAAAATCTCACAAAGTAATTCGGGTAGACCATGCACCTGAGTGACTGCCTACACCTATGGACAACTGCCTGCTAGGCTGCAGTCTACTCTTCCTGAAGGCTCGCAGGTGCGTTGACTGCATTGGCCTTACTTAGCCTGTAAGAAATTATTCAGTTTTCTTTTTTATATATAACAAGGGGCAAACGGGTTGGTGGTTCTCCTGAGTGATTACCAATGTATGGACATCGGCGGCATCACGGTTCTATATGGATAGAACCGTGACACCAGCAGACTTGCAGATGAATTGCCGACCTTTGAGGAATGAGTATGCTTGATTAATTGATATATATTGACTGGCCCGTTGACGTAGTGGTCAGTGACCCTGCCTTCCGCTCCGGGGTCATGGGTTCGATTCCCGCCTCGAGTCTGAGTGTATAACTACATGTGTACATTCATATATTTCTAGATAAAATACTTTTGTAATAACAGGCGTATGTATAGGATATATCTATATAGGATTATATCTGTATAGGATATATCTTAGGAACAGACGTCCGTGTGTCATATAGTCCAGTATACATTTGTTATTATAATTGCTAACACACATAGTTTCCTCGGTCTATCTTTTATTGTTAACATAAACATTTCCAATGTAAAGTTAGGTAATAAACCTAGCTCGGAACCCAGGAGTCGTTTTATTGAAGGACCATAATCACAGCTTTACAACCGTCTGACCATTACACTGATGCAAAGGATATAATATTAATGGACAGCAGTAAAATAGATATTAAACAACGGCTACTAAACTAGTGGTCGAAATTCAAGTATAATAGCCGACTGTTAAAATCATATGATCATTGTTATGCCGGAGCCAGACATAGCTTAATTTGAATGATCATTTCAATGATCATGTAGTGTGGCCGGGCACTTTGTGTAACCGCTCAAAGGTTTGTAGAACTTTGTAGACTTCAAGGACAAAAATGTACAAACACTTTGAGCTATGTCGGGATCCGGCATAACTGCACAAAGTTTTGTAGAACTTTGTAGACTTCAAGGATAGGTTTAAAAGCAAAAAAAAAAGAATGGAAAACTCAATAGAATGATTAAAAAAAGGAAAAATGTGGAATACTTTAACTAGATGATGTTCTTACTAGACTCTTAAACTGACTTGCCATGTGAATTTATTATTTCATAAAACTTTCGGCCAGTGTCACATTTTATAAAAAGGTCATAAAGGCGACTGCATTTTTTTATGTTACAAGGGGTAAAGGAGCAGGCAGCAGGCATCTAAGTGCCTACCAACGCCCAAGAACATCTGCACGACCAGAAGGCTAGATGCGTTGCCGGCCTTTAATGACGAGTTAAGGCCACCGGGAAATCTCACAAAACGAACGAAACGCGACAAAAATACCATCACTTGACGTGACAGCATTGCCGCCAATTCACGCCGATCTCATGTGTGAAAGAGGTACATGGACGCGCCGGCCCAATTCGGCCACAAGCGTGGCGCTACCTCTAATTAGAAAAACAGAAGTAGGGGAAAGGGGTGGAGAAAAAGGTATACAAAGGTAGATGGGGAGGAGAGAAAGGATCTGCCTGTCTGCCGGGTTTGCTAGTAATAAATATATAAAGCTTGTGATAGAAACTTATCTAGGAACATTTGCGAACGAGAGTGTGGACTTGCTAGCTCTACTACAACACCCATTAAAACCAAGCGGGGCCCTCATCATCCATGAAATAGGGCTCCAGAGGATCGCTGTCGCATGCCTCCCTGATGCCCCGGATGAAATGTCTTTCGCCATATGACCTCAAGTCTCCGGAAGGAGACGCGCAAAGTAGCGTCTTATTGCCCCCGTTCTCCTCCGTCTGGAGAGGGAGCCTCAGGCTATGATATTGCTTTTCTGCAGTGACTATAATAATGTATATGTAATATAAACCTTAAGGCACGCGAACGAAGCCGCGTGAATCAGCTAGTTTGTTGTGAAAACAGAGATAAGTATTCGTTTAGTCACCTTTCAAAAGGCACTCCAAAAGTCTCGCTTCAAGGATGATTTGGTGAAAAATTTGATATTATGAAAGCTGCGTGACGTTGCGATTCTTTTAGAAAATTACCAAAAAACAATTAGCATTCGCTCGTCTGATGTAAATCGGTATTTAGTAGCTTTTAGCAGATATTTAGCATTTTCTCTCTTAATATCGGCGAGTTTATGCAATTTGATTTCATGTTTTTTTCTTTTTTTAAACTCCGTAAAGTAAGGCCCGATTCTATCTTTTATTTAAATGTGAGTATTTTTCAGTTTTTTCGACCACATTTTTATTTTTACCCCAAGCCTCAATAGAACGTTGGCCTCGGAGACCAAGTGACACCACTTCCTGCGGTCCTGTGCCGTTTCCTGCCACTGCGTGGCCTGAAGCTGACATGCCTAAATAAGTCACAAGAATTTTACGATTTTTGAACTCCTTCCCACGTCCGTGTCACACGCCGCGCGCGCGAAGTTCAGACTAAAATTATATTTCGTTTCAATCTCTTAACAGTTTTTTTTGTAAATGCCTTTCACATTTTTAAAGTCTTACAAAGTTGCTCATAAAATACTTTGTGACTTAGTTGTTGACAGTTCATAAACGCAAGTAATTCATTTACAGCAGATAATAATCGAGTGAAAAGATGTCAAATCGACGTTTTCTAGTTATAACCGTGGTTTCAACAGTATCTTGTTAAGAACTTCTAAACTGGTAAATTTATTTATAAGTAAATTACTATCGATAGCTTGTCCTTTCGTCTTGCGATTTAGGCGGTGTGGCTGAGAACCCTAGAAACCCTAAAACCTTGAAAATATGATGATCCAAGCAAGATGCCATAAACCATGAATGGCTGATGATTATAACAATAAGTACATGGCTAGTAGAAGTTAATAGAAGCTTTTAATGGTTTCCTATATCCAGCATTTAATGTCGGCTCTAATACGTTCAAAAAAGTCGTCGGAATACTAACGGCTCTCATGGCGACTCGAACAGTCTATCACCCGGTTGTAGCCAGAGCAACTTAACTTAGTGATCGACTCAAATGCCGACCACTGATTAGGCCACGACCTGCTCGTTACTCAAAAGATGTTATTTAAGTAAAAATAAGTTTCATCTGTAACGAGTGAAGAATATTGTATATATATATTGTTATGTCAAAGCCAGACATAGCTCAAACTGTTTGTACATTTTTGACCTTGAAGACTACAAAATTCTACAATGGGCTTTCTAAAACTGAAAGATTTTTTCAAATCGGACAAGTTGCTCCTGAGATAAGCGCGTTCAAGCAAAAAAACAAACTCTTCAGCTTTATGTATTAAGTAAGTGTAGATAACTTATTCTCGACTTTAATCCATGGCGGCGTATTTTTTTTTTATGTTACAAGGGGGCAAACGAGCAGGCAGCAGGCACCGAAGTGCCTACCGGCGCTCATGGACATCTGTTGTAGCCGAATTGGGCCGGCGCGTCTGGGTACCAGTACCTCTTTCTCACATGAGATCGGCGTGAAGTGGCGGCAATTCTGTCACGTCAAGTGATTGCGTTGTTGTCGCGTTTCGTTCGGTTTGTGAGACTTCCCGGTGGCCTAAATTCGCCATTAAGGGCCGGCAGCGCATCTGCTGGCCTTCTGGTCGTGCAGATGTCCATGGGCGCCGGTAGGCACTTCGGAATATTAAAAAAGGAAAAATAGAACCAGGTAGTCACAAATTAGAAAGTGGAGAAACAATATCAGCAATGGACTCTGGGGAGGTATATAAGTATCTAGGATATTGTCAAGCTAAACAGCTGGATCATGTGGCCTTAAAAAGAAACATAAGTAATGAATTTAAAAACAGGGTCACTAAAATTTGTAAATCTAATCTTTTATCCAAAAACCTTTTTAAAGCAATTAACACATTCACGGGATGCTGACAGTCGTTCGTGGAACTCGCCGCGAAATGGACGTGGAAGATGCTGCTTGCTGAACTTTTGAATTGCCTTATTATATGATTAGAACTGTCTGTATTAAGTATAAAAATTGTATTTCAGACTTTCTATAAAGAATTATATTGATATAAATCATTATATTGAACCCAGTGGCGAAATTTAATTTCACAGGGCCGTGAGAATGGATGATCCGCGTGTAATTACCTGTGAACAAAATGAAAATTATTATTACACGTACGACGTACCGGTAAAGTTAAATTTCGATCGCTTATTAAAAAAAATGACACTAGGAATATTTTACCTTTTTGTATTTTAATCTTTTTTTATGTTACAAGGAGGCAAACGAGCAGGCAGCAGTCACCGAAGTGCCTACCGGCGCCCATGGACATCTGCACGACCAGAAGGCCAGCAGATTGCTTTACAATATTATACTACACGGAAGTTTATCGATAAATAATGTAGTCTTACCAGTCCGGGTGAACCTTCCAATTTTCGCCTATAAAATAGTCTGTAACTGCAATGAGAAAAACAATTAATTAAAATCTATGTATATTTAAACAAATAATGTTAAAATTTATTTTATTTTTCTGATATTCCAATCCTATCAATAAAAAAGTAAGCGATTTGACGACACACGCCTTTGACATCTCATATAACGCGTAACCTTTGATTTTACTCTCCATTTCATACCCCGGGCTTAAAAATCTTAAGGAGTAACATCTAACAAAACTTGTAATAACCAAAGAAATCCTTATATAATATTATTATAACTATATTAACCATTTTTAGGACTATGTTTGATCTCCTGTTCGGCCTGTAGTTCGTACATTCCATAGCCATCAGGCAGAACAGCTGCCAAGGAATAAGGAGTTCCGTCTACTGGGCTGTAGAAGTATCGCTGTCTTCGAGTAGCTACCCGTCTCATTCCCTCGTACTGAACTTTCACACCCATCTCTGTCTCGCCTTCTCGCTGCTCTATCATATCGTGACGTAACTGTAATAAAAAGAAAAATATGAATAAGTCTACGTAATTGTAATCGTAAAGGTATTAAGTAAAATTAAATGGCCTTTTTACTATACATACCATACTTACGGCAAAGACAAACGTAATTATGTATGCATACGAATATTTTACCTTATCAACCGACTTTAAGAAAGAAGGAATTCGACTGTTTCTTTTTATGATGTTTTTTGTTAGTCTCAAGTATACCTACCGTGTGGTACCATTAGTCCCAAGCATACCAACCGTGTGGCCTATTTCAATTCGGCCCTTTCAACGGTTCAGATAAGTTTTAAGTCGATTTTTTCTGTTAAAGTTTTAATTATTTTAAAGGAATACTTTTACGACTTATATTCCAATATATATAGACTTTTTTTATAAAGTTGTTCTACTTACTTCAAAAAGCAACGAGGTGAGATTTACTCGTGCATTCTCGTCATAATCTACGAGTAGTTCCACGTCTGTGACGTCCACGCTCGAGTACAGAGGGCGTAAGGTCTCTGTGTACTGAAATTTTACCTTCAATTACTCATCAGGTATACTAACGCTTGACCAAAGCGAGCCGTAATGGCTTAATATTATAGTTAAAAATGTATTATAATTTTAATCTTCTTTCTAAATAATATGAAAATCAAACGCTTTTCGTTAGTCTCACTAAAACTCAATAACGGCTTAACCATTTTGAATTCTGTTTGTTTTGTCTGTTCTCCTTATATCCGGGAAGAATTAAAAGAGAAGAAAGAAAGGAGAAGTCAAAAGATTATTTAAAATGCTGAAAAAATTTAGAACATTTGGTCGCTACTTCAGAATTCTTCAAATACATGACGGACTAATTTTAACTTATTTAAAATTATTATTTCATAAAACAATCGCCCAGTGTCGCGTTTTATGGAAAAGACATAAACGAAATTAGCAAAAATCAAAGTCAACAGTAAGACAACGTCTGCCAAGTCCGCTAGTAGTGTATAAAACGGAATAAATAAAATTGAAAGTAATGAAAAATGGCTCAGGATTAGACCAAGTTAATATTTCTTACCTCCTCGTTTGTATGCTGAAACAAAAGATTATATTTGGTTAATATTGTGTATATATATATATACACAGTTGTAAATATTTAATTACATAATTTCATGGAACTCACCAGAGGTCTCAAATCAGGATGGTACAAAACATGCCCGTTGTTATCCAGCATAAAGGAATAACCGTTTACGCCCAACTG
>JANCMC010040620.1:38690-52575 GCA_024363005.1 Charaxes varanes
AAATCATAGCCGTACTTAGATTAAACAAGGAAAACGAAGTTACATTAATCAAAGCCAATTTTGATAAATTAAGGCGTATGCATAAAATAAAATAGAGAATAAACGTAACGCAAATAAGTAACAAAAACATTTTATAGCTTACACGTACCGTGTGGTTTCTCCTGTCAAAGATAGGAACTGTGACTGACGTCATCAACTGGCCCATGCCGTCATCATCCAAGCTGCTACTCTATAAAAATAAGTGTTTCTTGTTAATATTCTATTCAGTTCAACCTGAGATTAAGATGGCTGATCGCATCCACACATTATTTTTGAAGTGAAAAATTCTTTAGGCGCGTTGGGCAATTTTTCAAATGGGAAAAAACCATTGATTTCGCGTCATAGTCAACGAACGCTTTACCATGTGTTATATCTATACAGATTATGTATATGTGTACTTTTTGAGTGAATGAAAATCATAAAACTCGCGTCATTGGCAGCGAACCCTTGGCTTTGACTTCACATCACCGTTACCTGTTGGTACCAACAGAACGGAAAACGCATATTTAAGGTGTTCCTCTGGGGATGTGTTTTCACTTCTGTTACTCCTGCAGTGTTAGTGGTTTTTTTATGACATTACTTATTATATTTTTTTTTACAGGACTATATGACACAAGGACGTCTGTTCCTAAGGTAGACAACTTAATGCCTGTGTTATAGGTAACAGAGGCCCATTATACACAAATATATTTTTTGTAGAAATATATTAATAAATACATATAAACAATACACCTAGACTCGATTCGGGAATCGAACCCACGACCCCCGGAGCGGAAGGCAGAGTCACTGTCCACTGCGCCAACCCGCCAGTCATTAGTATGGTGGTATCACACTTACCCTACCACCAACGTACACCGGACTCCAGTGGACCGGGTGCAAGGTCTGGTACATCACCATGGGCCGCGCCAGGACTTCTATGAAATGCAGGACCTTGTGCCGAACCTCGTCGTGGTCATTAATGGTTACGTGGAAGCCTGAGTGAAATCACGAAAAGATACGATATTCTTTAATTCTATTCAAACGTTATTAAAGACAGTGTACAAATAAATTTCGTGAAGTCATATTGCAAGCGATATCTGAACATTAAAAAAAAATATTATTGCTAACTTAGACATTTCCTTATTAATATGGAAAATAAACTTATCACTCCAGTAATAGTTGTTTCATTTATTCTGGCAGTTAAATTTCGTCATTCACATCGCGTTAGAATACGGCGTTCACATATCATTAGGTAAACCGCCAACCCGATTGCCTTCTTATGACAATGTAGAAGTATAAAAAAGGTATTTTAACGTTATATAATTATTTTAATGTAATAATTGACAATCACCTTTATTATTACAAGCCATTTCCTTCATAGTCTTCCCCGAAGCCGCATCTCCTCCTACGCGGTACGTGAATATGCGCACAGGCATATGAGGCCAGTTCCAGGCCCTGAATACCGCAGTTACACCAGCGGCGCCTCCACCCGCCCCTACCACCGCTATGGCCTGGTTACACTGGCAACCCTGACCTGTCCGGTTATACTGTGGAATAACAGAGGTTATCAATGAGTGTATATTGCCCCAAAAGCGACCCCAAGCTCTGTCGATATTCTGACATAAGTGGCCTCTTTAAGTACTCAAGAAGTTGTGGAGACAGCAATGGTAGAAGTCGTTGCACAATAAGATAGCAATAACAATTTCCATAATAGATTTTGTACTCTTAGTTGAAGCTAATAGACAAATTGATGATGATAACGTCTTATAAATAGGTCAACCTTGATTGCACCACGATCGGCCTAAGCGTTCGGTGTTATCACGTAAAATTATCGTCCATAAATCGATTTTACAAGCAACCAATTTTTGTTAACATCACCGATGCGAGTCTGTATTCTATGGGATAACTGCTCAACCATTATACAAATTGTTACGAATAAATTGAAATGAAAGAATATATACAACACATCAATGGAGGTGTTGCCGTGTGTAAAAATAAAGCGTACCCGGTAAAGAATCTCAAAGGCTGTGGTGAGGGCGCCCGTCAAATTGGCCGCGCCGCCCGTGGGTTCCGCTGCCCACACGGCGCTTTTAAGCTCCCGTATTGTTTCCGGTACCGCCTGAAAAGAAAAGCTTTTTTAAGATCGGCTTCAGCACCTATTGTGAGGGTAAAGGAAAAAGGTAATCTGAATCGATCAACCAAATAATCATATATGTATCTGATTTTTAAATAGACTTTGAACACGGTTTGGCCCAAGTGTAAATTTATACTAGATCACTTCCATACTTTCATTTAACATAAAGAACAATTTGTGCACTAGAATGCTTTTATTACTCAAACATAAACACATTACATAAACAATACACAATACACAGGACATAAACAATATTAGAATAATTATTTAAATTAAATTCCTCATAATATTTCATTGACCATCCGTCAAACATATCTCTTCTTTGAACACCTCCATTTGGCGGGAACTTTCTTAAGCGATAGCCAAAACGCGCCGGCCAATCAAATGTTACCTGGTGTTGCCAACACAAGTAAAGATTTTTTTTTTAAAGAAACATTAGGTATGCCCAATATTATCGTTACGATTTTAAAAAAATAGATCGAGTTAGTAAACTACACTTGTGAATAAAAATCTTTCCCTATAATAATGTTTACTGCCATTACTAAATAAGGTAGGCGAGGTAAATAGTGCCGGAGTACTGCAATATCGCGAGTGGCAGCACTTCCACCTCCGACTGTCCTCCACTATAAGAGGGTCAAGGATTTGTGTCACGAGTCCATTTAGAGATGCGTTGCCGGGTACGGTGCACCTGAGCTAGTACTTAAAGTCTAGTTGGAAAATTATTAGGCATTAATAGTGCTGTCGCAAAGTAGAGAGTATCGCATATATGTGTTGCTTTTTAGGGTACCGTAGATACAGGTTAACCTTATAGTTTCTCTCTGTCGAGGTGGTCCCTCCTCCGAAAAGTGGTCCCCCCTAGGATTTCCAAACTATAAAAGATGTAGAGACTTGAAATTTTCAATGTTGATAGGACATGTCAAAACTTCATTAGAAAAATTAGTTTCAGAAATGGGACAATTATTTTTGAAGTTATTTAGCAAAAATCTTTGTCGTGTCGATACACATGGTCTTGACAAAGTCTTGAACATGTTTTTTATTTATTTGACTGGCCCGCTGGCGCACTTGGCAGTGACCCTGCCTACCGCTCCGGAGATTGTGGGTTCGATTCCTGAGTATAAAATCTATATGTATTTATATATTTCTCAAAAAAAGAAATTTTTCTGCATAATAGATGTCTGTTATCTATAACACGGGCTTTAAGTTGTCTATCTTAGGAACAGACGTACGTCCGTCATATAATACTGTATATTTATTTATATAACAAAAGGGCAGGCGGTTTCCCTGAGTGACTACCTTATATGATCTATGGTGTCCACCGACATCTATGTGGGTAAATGCACTATCAGAGGACTCAGAAACTCGTTACCGGCCCTTGCTAAAAGATTATGCCCGTATATTCTAAAATTCTAGAAAGACCTTATTCAGGAACGTGTCGGTTCCACATTGGATCTAGACAGGCACTTTACAGGAACCCCATCGGTTTCTCTTGTGCTTATATTGTTGTAAAGTGGGATTATGTTCTCGATACCACACTTCAAATAGTTACCAAGTTGCTATTTCCGTTCGTTGTAAATTCTGGGCCACACAGAAAACGTAACTTCGCACTTCGGACAGGTAAAGTAAGACCGCAAACTTATAGCGAGTTCCCAACTCTGTATCAACTTCCTCGCGTTATGTACAAGTTTGAACGTTCGCAGATTGGAAATATTGAACTACCACCGCCTAGATATATTTCATGTCCATATCTGTTTGAAACTAAACAGAAATTATGTACAGTGTAAACTCTTTATAAAGAATTTCAAGCGCCATTTTTATTGTTATAAACAGTTTCGTTATACGAAGGGCCTATGGAAAAAATAACTTAATCTTCTATAGCAAGTATCAAAAAAAATTATTCGTTAACATATAACGCTTTTCTCTTACTAGTTAGTCATCTTAACAATTTCAATTTCAATGTTGGCTTAAGACTGATAATAGACAAAAGGTAAGTAAGTAACTAGCGAGTTTAATAGCTAACACCAACATTTCCTAAAGAAAACGTAATGTACGAGTAATGGCACACACGTTCGTGGCAATTAACAATAACAAAAGCAAGGCAGGTTTTTAGTAGTAAAAAACTGAACTTGAGGTAGCTCAAACAGTCTTTCTTGGCAATGTTGACACCTCAAAGATCTAGTGGGACCTTTTATAAGGTTATTATAAATAAAAGTACACTATTAAATACATTTGTAAATATTTGTTGACATCTAAATATGGACGTGTTTTTTCGTTATAGAGATTGGCTGATGCGTTATGAAGAGTGTGCCAACCAAATTAACATAATTTCTACGTAATAAGGAGTTTTTTGTTATAACGAACGCCGTTATAAAGAGTTTATACTGTAGTTCTGAAAAAACTAAAAACCTATACACATATCAGTGTAGCTGTTTCGCGTGACTTTGTTCGCGTAAAATTTAGGGGAGTCCTTAAACCTCGTTAATCCGACTGTATCGAAAATCAGTTATTAGCGAATGTCTACTATCTATAAATTACCTCCCTGCCAAATTTCATCTTTGTAAGTAGTGCGGTTTTCGAGTTTTTATAATAGATGACCCGCTTTTAGACGATAATAGGTGTTATATATATTCATTATATTGCGAAATTTGCTCTATTTACATTAATAGTAAAATATTTTACGCTTTGCGAGCGCAAATGAGGGCAATATAAATGAATGTGTACACAATTTAAATTAACCCATTCGCGCAACAAATATACAAATAATAAGGGAATAGGAGATGTTCGCATCGGTATAAGGTAATATATTCAGAAACAAGAGCCCCTCATCAGCGGAGGTTTAATTACAATTTGTGACGACGCTGTGTTTCTAACACGCGTGTAATCAAAGCCCGCTTCAATATTCATATTTACATTCAATACCGGATAATTAAGATGTAATTGAGATAAATAAACATCGAGTTTATGCCGACAAACGTGCACACCGAATAAATTACATTATTTCTCTTTTTTATGATTTTATATTTTTATATATCTAGGTGTTAAAGAAACAGGTGGTTCACTTGCGTACCTATCGACGCCCATGATCAACTACACTACCAGAACGCGTGCAGATGTATTACCGTCCTTTAAAAAATGAGCATGCTCATATTCTTGAAGTCTTTGAGTCGTATCAGGTCAGGAATATCCGAGCGGATAACTGTTTAGCCATAACCATTCTTAAGGTACATGGGAATGAAAAATATATAAACTGGGCAAGTAAGTGGGGCGCCGTAATTGAACCTCCCTCGATTCTAAAACTTACCTCCGTGCAAGGAGACCCAAAACCTATAGGGTACTTCCCGTTGACCTAGAATCATGAAATTTGGGAATAAGCTACATCTTGTTTATACATATATTATACTATTACTTTATTGCTTCAATGCTTTTTCAACGTTACTTTCTTCCGCTATGGAAGTGGTAAGTGTTTTTTCATCTTGTTCTGTATTATATGCTAAGGATGTGTATAATTTATTATACACTTATCTAGCATAACATTCTCAGTGGCTATTTTTAAATTTATTGCATTAATTTCTATTCATGTGCATGGCTTTTATTACTGTTTTCTTATGTTATACTGTCTTAAATATGCTCTTCTTAGCAACGATTCTGCAAATTCACATTGCTAATAAATTTTAATAGGTTACATATGTTGATGGGGATGGACGAAAATAATAGTGGATTGAAATTAAATACTTTTATTAATTTTGTACAACAGTTGACATTAGAGTGAAAAAAAACCTACCCAATAAGAATAACTATAATCACCGCATAGACAGCAGCGCCGGCTTATGAGTGAGCTATTTAGGCATCTTTGACAATTTGCATTGTTTGGTTTAATCTAGCTCAGAAATTGTTACGTATTTTAATTGAAGGAGTGCTTTATTTATGTCTACTTCATCTGTTTAAGTCTGAATAATACTACTAGAAGACGCATTAGTCAAACGGTTCATAAAGTTAGTCAAACAGAAAATACTTTTTTAGCAACGATTATTTTAATTCACATTGCTATTAAATCCTTATAGGTAAAAAATACTTACTATATGTTTGTATATTGTTAACTTTTAAAAAAAAGGAATGCTTTAGTTATGTCTACTTCATACTGTTTAAGTCTGGATACTACTACTACTACTACTACTAGAAAACGCGTTAGTCAAACGGTTCATAATGTTAGTCAAGCAGAAAATTCCTAAGATATTTTTCATATTCGGAAATCTCCTAAGATTTGATGTACTAAACTATTGTAGATTATGATTAATTCATATATGTATTATATAGGTGTGTATTCTTTGTAAAAAGAAGTTATATTTGTTTTTAACAAAAAAATAAACAATAATCTTAAATTATTAGCATAAGTGAATGGCTTATTGTGCTAATTTTAGTAAAAAACGTTTATTATATTATATCATACTTAATTTTCAGTTACATCTTTGGTTTTTGTTAAAATTAGTTTTTTAATTTAATTTTTCATTTTATTTAACTGTTAATGTGTATCTACATACATAATATTATGGTTAAAAGTATATTATGGTTAGAAAACAGAATTAAAATGAAAAAATTAAAGCCACAAAACCATAATACACAGTGATGAATAGTGTTTAGACGTTTTATTGCAGTATCCGTGTTTCTGGGAATGGAATAATAATTAATCAGAGATCAAGGTTATAGGATTTGATTAAACGTGTTACGGAACAAATGAATAATACGGATATTATTTAAAATACTAGGAATTGATACTGTGAAAGTCTAATAGTCATAGCTAATTATACCTCTTATAAAAACCTATATTTTTTAGTTTGAGTGCCTATATAATGTTATTAGTAGACCTTATAGAGCTACTCGAAGGTTTATAAACTCATTTCCAGCCATTAAGGAATAAACACGCTCTTTTATTCAAGGTTCCTAAATCTTATTGGTTTTAAAATAAACTACAAGTAATGTTATATAATGTATGAGAGAGGTCGTAGCTTAAACGGTTAACGGCATTTGAGTCGATCATAAGATTAATTAGGTCTTCGTATTTCGGAAGGCACGTAAAACAGTGGGGTTGTAGAGATCGTGTGGGTTCCGGGGTTGACTTCAGTCGACAGTTGGTCATTTTAACTCGCCCCACAGTCACATCCTCTGCAATCTAAGTGTACCCTGGTACTGGACCGGGATAACCCTAGGTAGAAGAAGTAATATAACATTTATATTCCAAGAATTTTTATTAATGGCACGTTTCTTCACTTGCTTTATAACATGTGCGCGTCAAGTTCCGTGGATGATTTCAGATGGCAGTTGTTCATATTAGCTCGCTCCACAGCTACATCCTAATCTAAACGGATCCTGGTACTAGACCGGAATAACGCTAGGTAGAAGAAGTAATATAAGGTATATGTATGTCAATTCTAGGCGTTTTTAGTAATGTCGTGTTTCTTCACTTGCATCATAACATGTGCGCGTCAAAACACCACGTGATCGTGATTTTATTTCGGACACAATAACACAACGCACGTTCGCAAGCACTTGTGGCTGTGCTCTTATCATACAGCTATCATATTCAATTGATAAGCGATTGTATTATTATAAATATAGTGTGTTGATTTGTTATGTGCGTCTTTTATTAGCGGTTTTGTTTTGTGCACCTAAGGTGGAGATACCAATATGCAAAGTATGAGGTTATCGTTTCGCAATATCGCAGATGTTAGCAAAAAATTATCGAGGTATGTTTTTATATGGCCAGTTTTAACGAACCTTTAAGGTCTGCTTTCATTAAGTAATATCACAAGTTCAAATAGTCATTACTAATATAATAATCATCATCAATAATAATTAGTGAAGATTCAATTAAGCCTTGAATGTACGAATTAAGACCATGATTAGATTATTAACGTGAGTGGTAGACCCACAAATCATCTATATATTAATATGTGAAGCGAAAAACATTTTGTGAAAATTGCGTTCGCGGAGGATTATGAAATTTTGTTAACATGCGAATGGCGAAGGTGTGCGATTACTAATATTTTTTATAAAAAATGCTAAAGAAACATATAGTCCTATATATATTAAAAATTAAATAAATATTTGTTTTACTCATTATGTATATACGTGAACAAATAAAATTATATCTATCTATCAAAAAAAAATTCTACTTATGAAAAGTTCCTTCTAAAAGTCAACTTTACGAGACTGATAACGTTAGCAAACTATTGAAGTAAAATATCACAAAACAAACTGGTAGCGAGTTTAATATCTTTGCCAATGATATTTCACGAATTAAAGATTTTTCAAATTTTCAGTTAGGCACTGGATACTGTAGCTCAGTAGAAATTTTTCTTCGCCTTATAGAAAAGATGACTCATTTTAGAGTAGTTTCGCTTTTATATATAGAGATCTATTTTAAATTATCTTTTATATTTTATATATGTCGCATCAGAGAGTGAGGTTATGTTTAAAAAAATACGCAGAACCGCTGACCTAGTTCAGACCATCGGCACACACACACACACACACACACACACACACACACACACACACACACACACACACACACACACACACACAAACACACATCTATATATTATCTAATTTAAGCTATAGCTTGAAAATTTGTAACGTAAAAGACCTTAATTATACAAATAGAGAATAATTCTCATTGGAAGGTGGCCCTCAAGATACAGGGAATCCTAGTTTGGGGGCCAATACTGCTTTGATTAAGTTTGTCACCGATAATATGACTTATGACGTACATATGACCGACGCTTAAGGAAGTTTTATTTATCATAAGAAATGTTTCCCTACATTTCTGGAGGATATATAATAATAAATATAAATAAATATATACAGGACTATATGACACACGGTCTTCTGTTCCTAAGGTAGACAACTTAATGCCTGTGTTATAGGTAACAGCCGCCTGTTATACACAAATATTTTTTTTTTTCGATCTCATGTGAGAAAGAGGTACTGGTACCCGGACGCGCCGGCCCAATTCAGCTACAAGCGTGGCGCTACCTCTAAATAAGACTTATTTACTCTATGCTTGCTCCGTCAAGTTCTTCACTCAAGAACTCATTTACCTCAGCGGTATTCGGTTCTACGAATACCTAAAGCCAAACATAAATTTATTCACTTTTAAAAGCCAATAAATAATTCAACGACAGTGATTTTATGAAATTTCGATTGTTTTAGGTAAGAGATCTTTTTCAACTTGTTTATTGTCTATTGGCGGAGAAACTTCATTAATTCTTTTGTTAAAATTTAATTCCACTCATCCAAGCTCTCTTATTTTTGCTCATTATTAGTATAAAATACTGATGCTTCTTATGCTTCTCTTCGTAGCCTCTCTCGTGATTCCTCGTGTGGTTCTTTGAGTGCTTGTGAAAGCATAGTAGTAATCTAATATCGTTAGTAAAGGCCGGCCATTCATCTGCTAACCTCCTGGTGGTGCAGATATCCATGAACGTCGATACTCACTTATGTAAACCACCTGCTTGTTTGCCCTTGTAACAAAAAAAAAATACAATCACATGCGAAAGAAATGCGAAATTTTGTCATTCATTTAATAAGTTTTGCATACTGATTATGGATGAAAACCGACTATTATGCTAAAAATTGCATTTATGGCTTATAGAATCCTGGAAATGCATTTGTCTTTATCGTTTCATTATGTTTGATTGACAAAACTGTGCATATTGAATAGATTACAAAGCTGGATATTCTGACGGTCCGTATGTCACGGGTCCTTCTCAACGGCTTGCAATGCATTTATGGCTTATAGAATCCTGGAAATGCATTTGTCTTTATCGTTTCATTATGTTTGATTGACAAAACTGTGCAATAAATGGGCAATCTAACACAGAAAGAATTTTTCAAATCGCTCCAGTAGTTCCTAAGATTAACGCGTTCAAGCAAACGTTATGTTTGGCAAATAGATTTTATTTTAACTCTTACTCATTAGGCTACATAAATAATATAAAGAAAATCAAATAAATAATTGATAGAATCAGGCGTTACTTTGCGGAAATCCATGACATGCATGAGAAACTAAACTACTTTGCTTTCTTCCGAGTATACAGATTGTTTTTCTAAGATTTTCTTGATAATTGAAAAGCTAATTACTTTAAAAAAAGATTTTCTTGACAGAGGTACACTTAGTCGTGACAAGTTCGTGACTTCACTGTATGAATAAAGTAAATAAAAAACTAGAAAAATCAACAGTTTATTCAATCAAAAATGTTCATATCCCATAGGACACAGCTGTAAATAGAAACCTAGCTATTTAACCCTGAAAGAATTATTCAAATCAGACTAGTAATTCCTGAGACTAGCGCGTTCAAACAAACAAACTCTTCAGCTTTATATTCCACCCGTCCCGATTTTCGCACAGGTGACATTGAAATATAAATATATATTTACCAAAATAAAAAAGTAGCATGTAGCACTCAGGGATATTAAACCTGTCTAACAGTAAAATATATTTCCAGAAAGATCCAGAGGCTACCCCGTATAACTTCACAAACTCACAAACTTTACTTCTGTATAATATTAGTACATTATAAAGAGGTAAAGTTTGTGAGTTAGTGACGCTCCATGTTAAGCGCGCCTGATATATTTAAAAAATAAATACGATTCTTTACACACTGTTAAGTCGTTCAGAAAATTATCTTCATAAACATTTTATTCTATATTTTAATCAGGCTCAAGCGTCGCGCGTAGAAAGCGAGATACGTATCTGGTCTGAGGAATACCGGCAAGCAGTGGAAGCCCACGGAAGGGCACTGGCCGGCGCGGCCGTGCGGGCTCGAGCTAGCTACCGGCAGCGGCTACAGGAAAAAGCTCGCCAGCTAGAGGAAAGAGCTGCACACGCTGTAGAAGCTGTCAAGTTTGCTGAAGAGGTGAGTTTGTTTAAGCTTCTACTTCTGCAGAAGCCAGGCAACTGGAGGAGAGAGCTGCACACGTCGTGGATGCTGTGAAGTTTGCTGAAGAGGTGAGTTTGTCTTGGCTCCTTCCTCTTCTGCAGAAGCAAGACAGGCAACTGCTGTGAAGTTTGCTAAAGAGGTGAGTTTGTCTTGGCTCCTTCCTCTTCTGCAGAAGCCAGCCCGGCAACTGTGGAAGCTGTGAAGTTCGCTGAAGAGGTGACTCCATATCTACGCTAATTTCGTGTCCTGTTTTAGCAGACTAAGCAGACGCCTGTCCTGCCCGAACGTTAGGTTACTTACTACATTCTATTATCCTATAATATTGTCCCCGTTCCCGTTTCCTTTCCTGTTCCATAACAATTCACAATTTTGGGGTTAATGGCTTTAAAATGTGCCTCTACCTCTTTCTTAAATAATATCGTTGTGAAGTGGCGACAATACTGTTACGTCAAGTGATGGTAATGTTGTTGCGTTTCCTGAGTTCATCATTAGGGCCGGCAAAAATTCCAAAGATACTGCTGTTTTCTTTCCCCCAAAGGGGAGATAGTTTTGGAAATGTGACATCCTGTGAGAAGGACGGGGGAGACCTACAAATATTTGTACCCTTCAGCTGCTCTCGGAGGGTAAGGAGGACGAGTTGCTGACGCTGAGCGGGCCGGTGCTGCGGCGGCTGGAGCGCCTGACAGAGCTGCAACCGTTGGCGGAGCCCCCACGCTGTGAGCTGCGCTTCGCCCCCTCCGCGCCCGCCACGCACCATCCCACGCTAGTGGGCCGACTGTTCACCCTTGCACCAGACCCTGATCATTGCGTTCTGGATACAGAGGGTAAGTACACTTATATTCTACTAGCTGTGCCCTTCGTCCGCGTAAAATTAGGTAAAAAAATAGATTAAATTTTTGCGTGATGATATAAGGCCTTCCTCGATAAATGTGCTATCTAGCACTGAAAGGATTTTGCCAATCGGACCAGTAGTGCCTGAGATTACGGCGTTCAAACAAACAAACATACAAACTCTTTAGCTTTGTATATAAGTATAGAGTGCTCTTGTACCATCCATCTTTCTTGTACTATTTACCTATCTCTATGTTTAGTAATGTGGCCCAAATCTTGTAATCAGGGGACATCCATAAATCCTTCCGGACGTTGTCAAATGTTCGAAACTCCCTCTCCCTTGATTTAACATCACATATTTTTCAATTTTATACATATATTAAAAACAAAACAGCTGGTAATTTTTATCCATCGACGTCACAAAGTTTTTGCCCCTCCCCCTTAAATTATGAATTACGTCTCATGAGTAAACTAAAAAAATCTATACAATTATATTAAGACATCATACTGTCAGTCGATATATAATTTTACTTTTTATTTTATTTCTACAGGTCTACAAGACCTTCAGGTCGACGTTCAGCATACCGCCATATTGGAATTACGAGATAGCAGCGGTGAACGCATCTGGTGCGGCGGTGAGAACGTATGTATTGATACAAATATTATATCGTTAGCTTAGATGGAATTCTCCTTATATTTCTTCGTTTTAACCCTTATGTGACTATTACTGGACGTAGATTTCGCCTTCACCTCCAAAACAACACCTTTATTTTCTTTATTATAGCTTGTGTTTAGAGAGACAACGAGCGAACGACAATAGTCCAGCGGGGTCGGGATTTTAACCGTCCATTGTGTGAATTTTTGTCCTTCTACTGTTGAGCTATCCAGACCATTTGTTCAAGGTCGTCAACTTAAAGAGCTGGCATCCACGCTACAGTTACCGTGGAGTCATAACGGTTCAGATAAACTGGAGCGTGTGTGGGACCAAACCTATGCAGTTTCGTACATCTGCGCATGTGACCAGAACAAAATCGAATATCAACTTTCTAAACTAGACCGGCACGTCCCCGTGCAGGTTACCGACGTGCCGTCGGACTGCACGAGTCTGCACAATAGTGTCAAAGATAGCGGTCTACTGGAGAAGTTATTGTGCAGTATCGTGGGTGCCAGCCAAAGAGTGTTTCTAAGGTGGCGGGCTACTTCCGACGGCGGGACTAATTTGTACCATCACGAAATAATTTAAGAGGCTTTTAATTTGACCTAGTCACTACATTTTTTTGTGATGTAACTTCAAAAATTAAGGAGGTCCATGGGCACTGGCAACTTTTCGCGGCCGAAGTCGCGGTAACGGCTAGTCTGCATTAAAAACAGAACATAATAATTAAATAAAAATGGCCAAAAGCGTGTCAAGACACGCTTATATAGAAATGTTCCGTATGTTATACGCTATAAACGTATTTGTTAAATAACTTCAAAAGTTGTTGTACGATTTCGTTCAGAATAATTTTTCTACTGAGTACCGCCGTTGGGGTATTGTCGCACCCACTCCTAATACAAGCTTTTAATTTAAGCTCAGTAGGAGGGGAAAAGGGAATTTGGAATTAGACATACCTAAAAAGTATTCCTAATATTCTTTAAAAAAAAAAAAAATTTTTGGCACTTTTGACACTCACTTGAGCCGGCGAATGCGAGGGGTCCAGTACAAGCAGTGTCGCCTTGCCGTCCTTGTGTTTCTCGTATCCTTTTAAACCCGTATCCAATTCAAAGTGAATACGCATGGGCACATCGATATTTATATTATTATTAAGAAGTCCTGTGCTTATTTCTTGAGATTGGTAATGAAATAGTTATTTTGTCTAGTCAATGGTTTTTTTATAGTCGAACAAGAAAGTGCTTTACCATTTTGGATGACAGCTCCTAGTCAAAGAAAATTTTGCTAAGAGTTATCGTTGGAAATTAACGTAAT
>JANCMC010040669.1:0-12774 GCA_024363005.1 Charaxes varanes
AAATATTGTCGATACTTTGTTTCCACTTTTGGGTACGCTCTATCTCAGCAACAAATGAGATTAAGAACAAACTTTCGTTTTATAAGTAAACGCAAAGGAGAGTGGCGAACGTTAGCACTTAGAGCACAGTTAATTTGTTTTTATTGTAAAAGTTTCTACATTTCTAGTAAAATGTACCACTAACTTTATATATCTTGCATGGATAACTCAGTGGGTAACACGATGATACAATACTATTATATTCCTTCGAAGTTTTGTACGAAGTTACAGAAAGTAACATAGCTAAAAAGGTTTATAAACTCTGAAATTTACGAAATCACATTTTATCCAGAAAGTTGGGCCATAGGCGTATTCCACATACTTTTAAAAGACAATTTTGTAAGAGTTTTAATGAAATGAATTTGGACGCCATACGGCATCCTGCAGCTATACGTTGAAAACATCATTAAGCGGAATATGTCGTAAATGACAAAACGTTTTTTGTTATTTCCCAAAAATCAGCTTTTTTCAGTTAGGTCAGTTTATGATTAAGAATGCGATAAGTGTCTCGTGTCAAGTGTGAGTGCGGGAAATCTAATGCCAGAGCTAGATATAGCTTCATTTGAATGATCATGTAGTGTGATCGAGGACTTTGTGTAACTATACAGAGTGTTGTAGTACTTTGTGGACTTCCACTTTTGTAAAGTTACGTGATGAAAATTCTTCTTTTTTGGGTTCCGGAACCCTTCTAATTTCGCTTTGTCCGTCTGCCCGTAACAAGGTCCAGCTTCTAGCATTTCCAAACTATTAGACGTAGAGACTTGACATTTTCCATGTTGATAGAACGTGCTAAAAACTCATAAGGAAAATTATTTTGAACGAAATCGGACAACAACTTTTGAAGTTATTTAACTTGAAATTAATACCAAATACTGAGGTTTATAATCCCTTGAAGCTGTGAAAATATCAACTCTCTAAATATACGCAATCGCGAGATATGACCATTTATGTCGCATTCCCTATATTGTACTGGACATTCCAAATGGAAATCAAAACCTATAGGGTACTTCCTGATGTCCTAGAACCATGAAATTTGGCAAGACGTTAAATCTTGTAACACAAATATAGGAAAAAATGACAATTTTACAGAAATACTGAGGCGTATCAACTTCTGTATTTACTATGAAAAACTATTTCACCAAATGCTTACAAGAATTAGAGGTAGCGCCATGCTTGTAGCCGAATTGGTCCGGCGCGTCCGGGTACCAGCACCTCTTTCTCACACGAGATCGGCGTGAAGTGGCGGCAATGCTGTCACGTCTAGTGATGGTGTTGTTGTCGCGTTTCGTTCGGTTTGTGTATAATGGTACCTAAAGTTTTTGCTTCACGTATTAATATATAAGAATACATTCTGTGTTTCTGGAGTTTTAAGCCCGTAACTATAATATTATGCAACGTTCGCGACTAATGTAGATCTAAGTGTATGAAAAATAATATTTAGAGTATTTAAGATATTAAAACAGAAGTTATCAAGCCGCATTTATATTCTGGCTATATATTATCTTTATGTTTGTCTTTTAAACTGGGCCGTTGGAGCAGTGGGTAGTGACCCTGCCTTCCTCTCGGGGGGTCGTGGGTTCGATTCCCACCTCGAGTCTGGGTGTATTATCTATATGAATGTTTTTATATATTTCTAAAAAAAATATTTGTGTATAACAGAGGTCTGTTTCCATATAACACAGGCTGTATCTATTTATGTATTTATTTAATAAACAAAATAACAATACACCTGCATATGAAGATAGATAAATAATGTAACCAACATAATGTGCACCTACCTTAACTTCAGTAACAATCCATCGACATATCCAACTTGTCCGCATCCGCAGAGAGCATATCGATCTGACCGCACGTCAATCACGTCAGTGCGGTCTGTAGGTACGCAGCCTAACATAAGCGTTATACTTATTGTATACTAGCTGTAACCCGCGACTCCACCCGCGAAAATTAGCTACTATTTTTTAGAGCATCGTTTGCAGCTTAAGCGTTCTATGTGTTGATACTTATGTACGGGCATCGCCATATTGTTTTGTGTAGAGTCATTTGAACACGTCTTACAAATACAGTATTTTCCAAGAAAAAGTATTTTTAATCAAACCCCGTAATGAACTGAACAGAACCGACTCTAAACTTATAAATTTATTAGCGACTAGCCCCGACTTTACCTTCGTGAATTCGGTGATTATGTTAAATTTTGAGCTTTTTATTTTTTGTGCGGATCCCTAATATTTTAGCTAAAGCAAAGTAGCCAGTTATTTCTTACAAAAAACAGCTTGTGTCGACCAGTGAAAATCGCGAAACTACCCGGAACTAACAGACAGACAAAAATGTTTTAATTTAACTTAGTTTTAGAGTCGCAATAGCTCAACGATATAAGGTATCGACTGAAATCCGCAAGGTCTCCGGTTCAAACCCCACCACCGTTGGGGTATTGTCGCACCCACTCCGTATACAAGCTTTTAATTTAAGCTTAGTAGGAGGGGAAAAGGGAATATTAGACATACCTAAAAAGTATTCCTACTTAAAAAAAAAATTGCTATAGGTATCTTATACATAGTCATGCATAATAAGTAAAAAAGGAATTTCAGGTAAAAAAATATAAATTTCGCAATTAAGAACAGCGAATAGACTAAAATATGAATATCAGGCACTTCACTTCAAACACAATAGAATCTATATCAACCTTTTATTAAGCTTTATTGAGGGGATATCAAAATTTATAAATACACTTAAAAGTGTCCTAGTATTAATAGTCCTATAATTTCTAAGGACCAATAATGTAATTACAAACTTTACATTTAGATAAACCAGTACTTTGCCCTTAATTGTCCCACTAACAATATTTCTTATCATAATTCGGATTTAATAAAATCACAGTTATTGATGGTTGTTTGTGTAATGGTTGAAATTATTAATAGAGACTTATATGTACATAAGTATATTTACAAAAAAACACATTAAAGTAGAAGGTAAAAGGAAATTAAACTATATACAAAAGAAAAATTACACAACTAAAACTAGAAAATTAAGACAGCGCTCTTCTCTGCCCTGAAGTCCAATTCGTCTCTGTGTCAAAAAAAGAATTCCCGATCGCGTCTTCATAAAATAAGTCTATAATCGACGCGACCGGCCAGTTCGTTTTGATGACATGTAAGTATTTATACATGTTCATATGTGTCACTAAAGAGTATTGACATTTTCCACCAAAAGTTGGACCAAGTGAAAGAGAAAAACACAGTAAAATAGAAATTAAAGGAAGCCTTCCAAATCAATACAATATCTATCTATCATTTGAGCAAAGTTTTCTTTTTATAGACGCTGCAAAAAGAGCGATTAGACACCATCAAAGAGAACGGAAGGAGGAATGATAAATTTTCTACAAAGTATTAGGTACTTAGAGAAATTATTAATTTGCCTCGATTCAAACCCCGGTCCCGTACGCACAGCGCTGAGTTACATTGTAATTTGATCCCCGTCACACTTACTTTATTACGACAAAAGAAATCACAGATCCAGGGCTGTCACAAAAAAAAGAAAAGTAGCATATAATAAAAAAGGTCAAGAAGCGTGCCTCTGATACGCTATAAACGTATTTGTCAAATAACTTCAAAAGTTGTTGTCCAATTTCGTTCAAAGTAATTTTCCTGATTTTTTATTATGTTCTAACAACATGGAAAATTTCAAGTCCCTACGTCTAATAGTTATATATATATATATATATATATATATATAGTGCTATATATATATATATATATAGCACTCACAGATAATATACTTTACTAACACGGAAAGAATTATCATAATCTGTTCAGTCCAACCGTTTCTCAATTTTATTGAGACTAACGAACAGCAATTTATTTGTATATGTATATAATATAAGTATATAGGATAGGAAATATCGTTTGAAAGGCAGGGCCCAGCTGTGCGATACTCAAGGCTGATTTAAAAAAGTATTCATAAAAAAAAGTACACTAGTGGATTCACCAGACGTTGTTTTGCTTAAATGTAGATTCGTTCATTAACCAATCGCTCTTATGTCTTTTCCACAAAACCTGATACTGGCCAGATGTTTTAAACTTAAAATTTTTAAAATTTTGCATTTTTAACATTTTCAAATAATTGTTTCCATTTTTTCTTTCGGTCTTTTCTTTTAAAGCTTCCCAGTTATAAGGGTAATAACAGAATTCAAAATGGATATGCACATATAGATTGCTTGCGATCATAAAATACAGATTATACCAAAGGTATAGGTATACCAAAATCATATAAAGATATGGGTTAGATACTGCACTTAATTTATTTACGGATTATTTATTTAATAGAAGCCAGCAAGTAAAAGTAGGTGAACAGATAAGCCGTGAAATTAAAACAACTTTTGGTGTGCCCCAAGGCAGTGTACTGGGACCCACTTTATTTTTAATTTACTTAAATGATATGTGTAATCTACACATTGAAGGTGGTCGAATATTTTCCTATGCGGACGACACTGCGATAGTCTTTAGTTAAGTTAACTACGTTGTGCTATTTAAGTAAACTACGTTGTGCTATTTAAGTTAACTACTTTGTGCTATTTAAGTTAATTACGTTGTGCTATTTAAGTTAACTATTTTGTGCTATTTAAGTTAACTACTTTGTGCTATTTCTTTTAGCTATATTGTGCTATTTATGCTAACTAAATTGTGTTAATTGTGTTTTTAGTTCACAAAAAGCCCGATTCAATCCTCGATGTATTATAGAAACAAATCGCGGATTAATCGAGAGATATTCCTGCAAAAGGCCATGTTTACCTTTTGTTTCAAGTTTACCTCTTGTTTCAAATTTACCTCTTGTTTTAAGTTTACTTCTTGTTTAAAAGTTTCTTCTTGTTTCAAGTTTCTTCTTGTTTCAAGTTTTCTTCTTGTTTGTTTCATGTTTACCTCTTGTTTCTTGTTTACCTTTTGTTTCAAGCCGCTATTTTAGTCTCAGTTTTTGCTGTTATTGATTGTTCTTGCTGTTTTAGTCTTTGTGTTTGCTGGTATTGATTGTTTTTCCTGTTTCAGTCTTAGCGCTTGCTGTTATTGATTGTTCTTGCTGTTTTAGTCTTTGTGTTTGCTGATATTGATTGTTCTTGCTGTTTCAGTCTTAGCGCTTGCTGTTATTGATTGTTCTTGCTGTTTTAGTCTTAATGTTTGCTTTTTTATTAGCTTCAGAATAATAGCGCGCTATTTTATACTGAAAAGGGGTGTGCAATTCGCTATCGTTTATTTATAACTAGCTGTTCCCGCGACTTCGTCCGCGTAAAATTAGTTAAAAAAAATAGATTCAATTTCGTGATGATATTTGGCCTGTAGCCTTCCACGATAAATGGCCTATCTAACACTGAAAGAGTTTTTCAAATCTAACCAGTAGTTCCTGAGAACCTAAAAAACCTAAATGCTTTACTGTGGGCAAATATTAGCAACACCATATGGAAATATAGGAAATTTAAAAAGGTGTACCCAACGAGACAGATGAATTTTCACGATGCATTTAGAAGTAGAATTTTAACAAACGCTGGAATATTTATTTACTCATTTATTTTTAATCAGTACCTAAGAATAAGGACCGATGTTTTTAAATTCAACTAACGGGCTTCTAAAGTCTGAAGAAAGCACTCAGAAAAATAATTTGAAATCTTGTCAAAGGAAAAGCAATTTCCCCACTTGCTTGATATTAGATTGCTGGAAATGTAATTTTATTTTGTCATTAAGTACTAGTTGTTATCCGCGACTTCGATCGCTCGAACAAAACTATTTTTCAAAGTAATATTACTCAAAAACTAATTATGATAGAATACTGAGGCTTTCGGTTAAATTACTGAGTATTTTATGTAAAACATTTATTTGTTTACCTTTTATTTTATGCAATTCTTTTACTATTTACTTCTTTTGCACCAACACTTATTGGTTTCTAAAAATCCTGTCGGGCCTAGAGGTGTCCGTGAGAGATCGCGATAAGCGATAAGACCGCCCTTGCGCACTTTGTACAACTATGTTTTTCATTATTTTTTATTTTAATGACTTTTTCTGTGTGTGCAATAAAGTATCAACACAGATTTTGCTCGCGCGATAATCTTGTCGTTCAGCCATATCTCCGTGTCCTTGGTGGTTACCACTATGGGATAAAGTAAAATAAGTAAAATAATTTTGACTCATTTTTATTTTACTTTCAACGTTCTATCATCAAAGGGAGGGTCTAGCAATGGGTTCCCCTTTGAGCCCTTTAATGGCAGAAATCTTTATGAATGATTTCGAGTCCAAACATATTGTTGTAGCTAAAACCATAACGCACTCCATAAAACCACGCTCCAGGAGCTATGTATAGTCGACCAAGAAAGTGCTTTACCGTTTTGGATGACAGTTCCTACTTAGAGAAAATTTTGCTAAGGGCTATTGTTAGACATTAACGTAATGTGTAACAAGCAAAAATGAGCCTTTTAACTAATTGACGTGCAAATGGCAAACCAATTGCTTGGTCGACTATAAACTAACTCTTAAATGTCAACAAGTGTAGTAGATTCGTAGGAGCTTGATCAACGGTGGAAGCCACGATAGCTCAAAGGTAGGTTGGACATAAATTTAAGGTGCTTCATTCGAACTCTGCCGGGCTATCATCGTGGCCTGTGCTAATAATACAAGCTTTAAAAAAGTTTTATTAGTGTAAAGTCGCTTTCCGTTCTTGTACGTTTGGATCTTTTAAAATTCACAACGGATTTAATGCGGTTTTCATCTATAAACGGAGTTATGTAAGAGGAAGGTTTAAATGCCGGGTTGGGTTGCTAGTAGAGCATAAAAGACAAGAATATGACGTGGGAACCACTCTAGTTCTACAACGCGGGTTTTTAAGCCAATTTAAATAAAGCTTCTATAACGATTTATCAACTCTATGTTATAGTAGAGTTTATATAGAGTATAAAAAACTGCAATATGACCGGTTCTATGTGCTCTACTGTACTCTACAATTTGTAGATATAAGATAAATAGTATGTGAGAGCCACTTAAGTCCTATGACGCGAGTTTTTAAGACAATTTTAATAAAGCTTTTAAGGCTACATCAGCTTTATGTTGAAGTAGAATTTATATAGAGTATAATAAACGGGCATGCGACCAGTTCAAGGATGGTCTACCATACCCTACAATTGGTAGATGTGAAGTAGATAGAATGTGGGAGCCACTTAAGTTCTGTGACACGAGTTAGAATAGAAATCCTTTATTGTAAGTTGTTTAAGCCAATTTCAAAAAAACTTCTTAAGGCTCTATGTTAAAGTAGAGTTTATATAAAGAACATAAAAACGGGAATATGACCGGTTCAAGGATGCTCTACCGTACTCTACAATTGATAGATATAAAATAACAAGTATGTGGGAGCCACTTCAGTTTAACTAGGCGGGTTTATTATTAACTCGCCGGTAACTCTAAACGACTAGTACTTGTTTAACAACTCGCAATTATCTGGCTATTCCTAGAGCGAGTGGATGTAGCAGACACATTGATATATTCATATGGAAACTTTATATGTAGAGAAAGCTGTTTATCTTCAGTTAGAGATATTAATTGAATCAGTCCTTACTTTGCGGAAATGCAGGAATACAAGCAGGAAAATTACTTTGCATAAATTCGTAAAGACAGCTTTATGAATATCCTTTGTAAAGTCTTTCTTCAGGTCATGATGTGGTTTTTAAGGGTAACTTGAGTTAAGTCATGATAAAAAATCAATTCGGAGCTTTTTTGGTTGCGGTGGTAGTAACGGAAAAGATTAATTTGCGAAAAAAGAGAAAATTAATAGATCGCTGTAAAGCGATTGAACACCAGTGAGAATGATTTCGAGTATATATGGCGAACGCGGGACCTGGCGTTTTCTCTTGCGTCTCTGTTCTGGACCTGGCGCAAAATCCTGTCGGAGGCCAAAAACTTAGTTTGGGTTTATAACCTCTTCCAGTGACCTACAGTAATTATGGTCAAATTTCACCAAATTCGGTCAGTCACGGACCGAGCCTTGAAATGAGGTGGTGGCTACTACCACGAAATTTTTGGCTAACGAAAGGGCATTCCCTGTATTATCATTACAGATTTTGTCCAAATTTATAGGACATGCAGGGTTTGGCTAAAAGTGAAAGTACTTGAAGTGGGAACACCACATGAGCGTTCAGATAATAAAAAAAACATTAAAAAAATGTTCTCGCATCGTATTAGATTCCGATTTTGAGCTTTTTAAAATAGACCGTGAGAGTGTGGCGTTACAAAACTATTAGTGCGGTGTGCATGCCCATTGTGCCCATCAGGATGGATCCGCGCCTTAACTAGGTGTACATTAACATTATTTAATTAAATAGAATACTGACCAAATCCAGCCGTAAGCTGAAGGACACATGTTTCCGAGGCGCAGGAGCTATGATAGATGGTGCCTCATAGAACGCTGCTTCCTCCAGCCCGTAGTCCGACTCGCTTTCAGTCCACTCCAGCTTCATACTGCTGGGGCTGAGAACAAAAATTGGCTGTTAAGTCGGGTTATAGACAATAATTTTACGTGGTATCGCCGAACGCTTATGCCAAACACTAGGTTTAGGCGGAACGTGACGATGAGAAATGCTTTTACGTGCGTGCAGCCAGTGGTCTTAAATTTAAGAGACATTTTCACGTCAAAATAACATAGTGAAATAGTTAGTAAGAAAGAAGAATAAATGAAAATAGTATAACATAATACGCTGGTTTAATTTTATAAGTTCTTATAACGGCTTTTAGCCAGCATAAGTCCTGCTAAAATTGGTACAATTGTTTTGGAGTTATTCGTAACAAACAGTCAGATAGGCAGACAGAGCGACTTGGTCCGTCGTTTCGAAAATAATTTATGTTTATTTGATTAACAATGCTATTCCTTGTAAATGATTCATTTTGCTTCATTTAAATGTGTGTATGTATATATTTCATAGAACGTTAAGATAAAATAACAATTTTTATTCATTATAAACGTAGAATATTAATTTACAAAATTGTACAAGAAAGAAACGAAATCGTCTCGCCCGATCACACTTATCGTAACGCTCTCGTTCCGCATTTGTTAGCTTACTCCCTTTTCAAGCGCGCGTGAAGAAGTTTTACTTCAAAAAATACATATTTTCTTTTTGAATTGATCCAAATTACTGTTAAAAATGTCAATGTTCGAAGTTCGATCGACACTCTCTCTCTTTCTTCAGCAAAAACCACAGCTGTTTGCCCGCTAAGGATCTTGTATCTTCATACGGTTTTTATGATATTTTTACTTTATATACCAGTTTACTTAGTGAATCGACTATTCAAACATAAATTATAATGCATATCGTTTCAAGCAATTCATGTCAATGAATATTTCTCTTAATCGAGATAATAGTTTTTAATTTCGACTAATTTAATGCCAAAGCCAGAAATAGCTTTATTTGAATGATCATTTCAATGATCATCTAGTGTGGCCGGGGACTTTGTGTAGCTGCGCAAAGTATTTATAGCGGGAGATTCGTCTCCTCGCTCTGTGACTCCACTCACTGTCAACATGATTGATATACGCCTAATAGTTCGTCAGAACTGTTCTTATATTTTATAAGATGTTCGAAACAATCGGTTAAGTATTCTACATTATAGCTAATATCATCATCATTTCAGCCTGGGTGCGTCCACTGCTGAACGTAGGCCTCCTCCATCAATTTCCACGAATGGCGGTGTTAGAAAAAAAACTTTTATTTGGCGCAAAAACTAACACTGTAAACAAATATGATAAAAAATAAACGCTATAAAGCAAGAGAAGTGGTTTTTTCTTATGAAATCCCTTAAGCACCAAGGAAAGTGTTTTTCTTTTTAAATTATAGGCTATTTTTTATTACTCGGATGCTTCCTACAACTGGGTAATGGCCTCAAACTTCCACTCTCTTCTTTCCTGGCAGAGGAACTTATAACCGGATATAATAATCTAATTGTAAACTTATATTCTCGTCGCATTATTATACTCTTTGAAATACATAAAACTCAGATTAGATGGAGCAAAAAAATGTATTAAGATATTTGTAGTCAAGCAAATTTAAAAAAAAAAACAAACTATTGCTGTAATGTTATATTTACTATATAACAAATGTAAAATGCTCGAGCATGATGTTTAAACTAAATATTGTACATTGTTCATGACATAATAAACACTTCGTACCAAGGTTATATACTATATTTTGTTTACGTCGTGATTAGAAACTAAAAAAAGGTTCTAAATGTGAGTACTCACCTTTATTATTTATTTTTTTTAAATTAAGTCTTTTCTAGTATGGCACAGAAAATATTGGCACATTACATAACACTTCACTTCGAGTCGTCACTGCATTTCACAAAATTCACTGGTGCGGTGGTCTCGTATGCAATGGGTGTATTAATATTTAATAAATTACCTAAACATTTTCAAAATATGTCTTTAAATTTACTTAAAAAGAATTTACACAGATGGCTTTTGGATCAATGTTATTATGATATCGAAGACTTTTTAAATTTAATATATGAGAAGCTCCTGATAACATTTTAACTGATTTTTTTTTTCTTTTCCGTTTATAAAAAAAGTGTATGTGATTGTAAATTTTATGTTATCTTTGTACGTTCCGCGGTTTTCGAGATTTCTTGTTCGGTGACCTTTCGCCTTTATGTATAAGATAGCTAGTTAAATAAGATTTATACTTCAATTTAATAATTTCATTTTTTGAAATCCATCTTTTAGTAAATTATAAGGCAAACTTTATAAAGTTTCCCAGTCTTTTAGACTTGTCCGTCTTTCCTTATGTCGGAGCCAGACATAGCTTCAATCGAACGAACAATGTAAAGCAATTTATTTTTCGCAGAGCACTTTTTTCATTAGCAAACACGAGTGATGTGTAAAACAACTCTGTGACAGGGGTCTCGGTTAATAACCGAAGGGGGGAATTAACTGACGTACGTACGCGTAAACTGCAAATTAATGTCATCAAACAAGTGCGTTGATTGAGATACGTTTTCATTTAATAGTCTATGTTATTATTTTGAGAGTCTTTGCCTATCGTGCAAAATATTTATCGTATAGTATAAGCCGGGAACAGGTGTCTAATCTTGGTAGAAGGATAAGAATTGTGTTCATGCATCATTCGCACAAAATGTAAAAAGTGTATTGAAACTTTTCCGAAGACGTTATTGAAACAAAACGGTTTATTTTAGAAACGCCTTTATTTAGTTATTGGGTCAAAACCATATACTGCGAAAAAAATTTGTGAAATTAATTTGGCCGCAATATTTCTTGCTCGGCCCAGTTTTGCGCTCATATTTTTCTCTGTCTCGGTAAATATGATCTATCATAATAATAAAATATTATTGTTACTTAAGTAGCTGCGTAGGTAATCGCTGTAAATGTTATTCTACTGTAAAATAAAAGAATAATTGAGCCGTAACTTTTTTGTCAGCATTTAATATATTTTTGTATATGTCTGCTATAGCCGTCATTATTAAGAATCTTATAGGTACTTTGCAATGCTTGTATGGCAGACACACGCGAGCGGTGTACTTGCCAACCTATATTTGAAATAATTACTCACTTTTTACTTTCTATTTCTTTAATAAATCGCGATTTAGTAACTTTTTTCACCTACCCCGCCGTTAACATCCGCATCCGCGCAGTTAAAACCACTTTACCTCCACATCCCCCTCTGCTTCCGCTAAGAAGGCCCCCGTTACAACCCTAGTCTACATTTAAACAGTCACGAATGACCTAAATGAAAACTATATAAATGTATCTCGATGTTGTTAATACTCTCAATAAAGATTATAACTCTGTGTGTAAATGTACCATTTTGTAACGTATTGTACAGCAATATTATAAGCAATGTTGTTTCTATGATAATGATTTTTATCATAATAAAGACATTAATATGAATATTGAAGTTCTTTTTATTGTACAAGAATTTATTTTTTGCAAGAAATCAAATTTCACCTAAGCCCTAAATCCTCAACTCGTTATCTGTGTGTCAAGTACTAGTACCATACCTTCAAGTATAATTTTTTTTTGTGAAATCTAATGTGGTGTAAGAGTGTGTGTGTGTGTGTGTGTGTAAGTGTATGAGTGTACACTCAGGGTATTTTTCTCCATCTACAAGTTATTTCTCTATCCCTGTTATGCTTTCTTACCATTAAATATATTTAACGGTAAGAAAGCGAAAGATGTTTAAAGGAACACTGTGAATTTTGTGAATAAATTTTCACAATTTTACATTGTGATTAATTACATTTACATTTGACACCAATTTCACGAAGCATGCATAATTTAATGTGACCTATAGACTGTCTGAGCTTATGCGCTGTCGATATTAAGCCGCCCACATACGTCACTGGCCTAGAATCTTCCACCTGGAAGTAAATTACCTTGGCAGGTGTTTGAATATGCGAAACCATGTTCAAGTACTTGTAGTTTACGGAGTTATAATATTTTCTTTATTTCAATTAAGCGTCACGTTTGTCCGAGATGGACTCCTAAACTACTTATTCGATTTCAATCAAATTTGCACACCGTATTCACTTTGATCTAACTTGAAAGATAGGACAACTTACATCTCAATTTACAGTCGCAAATAAAAATGAGTCACTGATGTATACACGTCCATAACTTCAGAACGACTGCACCAAATTGGATAATTTCTTTTTTGTTGTGTTCGTTTTTGTTAGGACAAGGTTTGTATAATAAAATAGGAAT
>JANCMC010040669.1:12874-45336 GCA_024363005.1 Charaxes varanes
ACTGCACCAAATTGGATAATTTCTTTTTTGTTGTGTTCGTTTTTGTTAGGACAAGGTTTGTATAATAAAATAGGAATCGCAAAGCAAAAGGAAACGGCGAATAATGTTATAGGATAATAAAATGTAGTAAATAGCAGGTAACCCAAGGTAGGACAGGACAACGTCTGTCGGCTCCGCCAGTGTTCATTAATAAGTGAAGCGAGAACTTTCGGTCATTTTACGAAAATTGCGCGGACGGAGGAGTATGAAATTCGACACAAATATAGTTTATGTATAGGATGGTGTGCAAATACTAATATTTTTTATAAAATATGCATTATTAATACATTAAATTCTTCCATCACCCATACACTCGTTGATCGAAGATTAAGTTATTAAAAAGAAAACCTCGCACACACCAGTGCCAAACGATTAACACATTTGTTCATAAGATTAAGTCAAAACCTATATTAATCTTCAAATATTATACACTATGTTGTTGTTTAAATAAGCATATAGTACGGGAATTTAAAGATTTGTGGGCGAATTTCGTCCAACATGGGAACTCCACTTTAATTTAAACTGAACATAATACATACATAAAAGCTGTTTGTCCAGTATATTAAAATGAATAATATGCTATCTATATTTATTCTTCTTCCAAGAACCCTTTCTATATCTCAGTTTAGAATGGAGATATCGAAATAATTCTTCGATTCGCCGATCGAGGGCGTTCAAACGAAGCTGTCTGTATCATTAACGCACTTTAGACCTAAAACTTATACACTCCGATTATGACTAAGTATACGAATTATGATATCACTATTTATATAATAAAAATAAATCGATGTTCGTTAGTCTCGCTCAGAAACAGCTGGACCATTTTGAAAGCTTTCCGGGTTCAAAAGAATAGAAATAATGTTCAAATATACTAGAAAATGCAGATTTGGCGGCTACTTCAGACTATTTCAAATTGATGACCGTGGAACAAAACATTTTGACTGACGTGCAACGTAAAATTATTATTTCATAAAACATTCGGCCAGTGTCACGTTATATGGAAAAGACATAAAGGAGATTAACCAATCTTAAATAATGTAAAAAAATTCAACTACCTTACAGCAGACGAGCCTAAATTCGGGCAAGACAACGTCTGACGGATCCTCTAGTAATAACCTCGTAGAAAAAACCTCTACCTATTTAAAAGTCGGTTAGTAAATTTCTATTTACATTTTAGAACTATTTTCTAACTGCTCGTCTTACGTCTATTGCAGGCGAGGGAGTTAATTAGTTTCGCGGGCGGGAATGTCACCTTCGAGCGATGAAACTTGATTATGTTTTGTGATCCGTGGAATATTTGTTATTAGGGTTCCGCTAATAAGATTAATTATATTAATTTTTTATATTCGAATTATTTCTTCTTCTTTTTTATTTCTTTCTTTCAACCAACAGTCTATCAAGCAGTTCAAGTGGAAAAGCAGGAAACTCAAACTGGATTCCAGGGTTTAATTATGAATCAGGTAAATTTTGTATTTATATTATTATCATTGGACCTATTATTGTCTATTTATATTTTTTTGTAAGTTTGTCTGTTTTCTTGAAAGTATTAGTGTAATTATTATGAGTGTTTTTTTTTAATACTTAGCCATAAGAATGAAATTAAAAAGTGTGTAAGTTGTCAATTAGAAACTTTATATAGCTTGGATAATATATGACTGGGGTCTGATAAAGCTTAAGCCGGTCTATGCGACAAGGTACAGTGTATTGTGTCGTTTTTATCAAAATAAGCGTAATTGAGAGTTGGAATTGCATCTATTGAATGATTTATTCGGTTAAGGCTAGCGATTGTGTCTTATTAAATAATCGGATGAGTTTCTTTTTGTTACGGCGCATGTAAGAACTTTAGTTTAAATATTGCCTGTATTAATGTAGCTGTTTGTTTCCCCAATAAAGAGAAAAAAAAAAAAACATAAACAAACAGTTAAATTCAATCCCTCCTCCTTTTTTGAAAAAGAAAAACGTTTAAAATAGAACATCAAAATTAGACAATGTTTTGATTGGTATAACACAAATTATAAATTCGAAATTACAATAACCAACTTAGAAATCATCCAAATATTAAATAGTAACAAAGTTAAATCTTTGATTGATAAAACGCAATGTAACTTGAAAAAAAATATTGTATATTAGAAATATAGGTTTAATGTTTCTTACTTTAACAGGACATACATCTATACTAATTAAGCTAAAGAGTTTCTTTGTTTGTTTGTTTGAACAGGCTAATCTGAGGAAGTACATGTCCGATTTGAACAACTCTATCAGTGTTTAGATAGGCGGAAGATCTTCAGTAGAGCATTAAAAACATTTAAATTGAAATAAAAACCTCATTATATAACACATTTGTGTATACAGTTATATATACAATAATAAAGTTTATTTATTTATTTACATTTATTTATTAGTAATCAACAGTGTTACAAAAAACATTAACATATAGACAATAACAGGTAAATAAGGCCAAAAGTGATTACATTTATAAATTTATGAAATAGATTAAATTATTTTAAAAAAGTTGTACAGTTTGTTTTAAATAGTGTTTAGTTTTATATATTTTGTTATTTAAGTTCTTATATATGACGTTACTTTTCTCAATTAATTTTGTTTTTTTTTGTTAATTAATGTAATTAAATACATAGGCGTTCTTATAAGATAGAGTCGGTTTTTCTGTGTACTGCCGTTTCTTTAACGATCACTTTTATATAAAGACCATATGGTCAAAAAAAAATAGATAAGATCTGAATATATTCATATTTAAAAATATAGATTAAATTATGCCCTTTACGTCACAAATTTTAATACGCTTAAAACTCTAATTTAGAAAGTATCCACAAAATTATTTATCTACCTCGAAAAATTATGTTAAATGTTAATTTTATAATTATGTCTTGTTGCAATTATCAAATAAATATTGGATTAAAATTAGTAAATACTGTAATGAGTACTACTGCGTGCTTGCGATCATCAAAGGAAACGTTGACCTACGCTTTACAAATAACGGTTTTATATACTGTGAATAAAACGTACGATCATCCTTCAAATTGAAGATTACACGTGGACTTTAAAATGATAATAAAAAGGTTATGCAAATAAATGATAATAATAACATATAATGACTTGTTTATACGTTAACTGTATAACCTTTTTTATATCAGGATTCTTAAAAGTATATCTGCGACAAACAGGCAACGACGTGTATCTAAAAATTGATAGCAATTCATATGTGATTCATCGGGCTGTCTGATTTCTTATAGCAATATATATTAATACGTTAATGAACATTATTTATTGTAAAGAATTTCATAAAGACTCTAGAATCCATCTAGTATTCCCTAATTTTACTTTACTTGATGTACATAGGTCTAAAAGATTGCTTTATTACAAAAGGTTGTGGTTTTTTAATCAAAGAAATGTTTTTTTTTTTTATTTTCAATTCTCGATACATTATTGGGACTACAAAGTCAGTAAATATAAGTCTTTATATTGTAGATTATTGCACCGAGCGGAAAGTAAGTCATCGATGCAAGAGTGTTATGTTGGTGCACGAGCGAATGCGTGGGCACTAAATTAACACGGGTGCATTCATTACATACTTAAGCGAGGTGCGTAATCTATCGAAAATAGTACCCCTAAACAGTAAAATTATTATTATATATTACTTGAAGATGCCAAAAATAAAATCTATACGCAATACATAACTGTACCAAATTTCATGCTTTCTGTTCATACTTGTAGAAGTTAGACATGATCGGACAGACGGACGGACGGACAGAGGGAAACTAAGGGTTCCTTGTAGGACTACGGAACCCTAAAAATTACAGACAGACGCTGTAATTTTGTTTATATGTAACAGATGTGCCAACTTTTATGACATTACGGTTTCATGGCCGAATCGTTTAAAATGTGCATAAGTAAGAATACAGAACAATGGTGCTCGATACTCGTGTAGGCGTTGCATCGTCACGTCGGCAATCTTCAAAGTACACAGTTCCGACAGTGTTGTTTTGGCAATTTTGACAATTTCCTTCCGGACTGAGTCATTGAGACGATACGGTGTTTCAAAGTCAAAAAAAATTATATAAAAACTTTTACAAATACCTAGAACGTCATATGTATAATTAATCTTTTTATCATTATTTAATAATTTGGTGATGAAATATACGATTTGAAAGATAATTTTAAGAGGATTCCTTGCGCCCTGCACTGAGAAGAAAGAGCCCAGTGACACTTATTAAGACTTGCCTCATAAGAGCGTAACACGAACATTTTCATCCTAAGTAAAGTCGAGTCGTCGACTTACTTTGGTTCAAAAAGTTCTTGCTAAGCCCTATGTCCTGCATTTCGAAATATCTATTCGCAATCTATATGTTTAACCAACCAGACAGTTTGAACGTTGACACGACTTTGAAATGTCATTTCAATCCGGCTTCGGAAATCGTGATTCTTCGACACTTCCCTCCCTATCGAGCTTCACTCGGTGCATTAAATGACATTCACTATACCTCTCCATATAATATTGTACTTATTGTTTATTCGCAAAGCGTATGTTGAAGACTATATCTACACTAATATACAAAGCTGAAGAGTTTTTCTGCTTGCAGCAATCTCAGGAACTATTGGCCCGGTTTGAATTGTTCTTTCAGTGTTAGATAGTCCATTTATCGAGGAAGGCTATAGGCTATTCACGCCAAAATTTTTCACTTAATTTTACGCGGACGAAGTTGCGGGTAACAACTAGTGTATATATGTAAAAGCATTAGGTCACCCATCACGAAGTCTCGATAACTGCGGGATATACTAAGATAAAATTTGGTAGGGATGTAGTATGTAGTTAGTACTAGACTAGACTTCCGCGATACGGATCTTTCGATAAGGCCAGATAAAGCAAGTCTAAGGGTTCTTGCAAGTTTAATTTTACGCGAACAAAGTCGCGGGAAACAAGCTAATCAAAAGATAATAATGCTTAAAATTGAGCTATACCTTTTTTTTGTAAGACTTACCTGATGTCAGAACATGGCATTTACTGGCGCGCTGTTAGTTCTCCAATGAGTTCTTGGTTATAAATACTTCTTAGTTGGTCTAGTCTGATCTCTTTGAAATACCTACAATAATTTTATAAGGCAGACGGTCTTACGTTTGCTCGCATTCTCAAGACCACTAATTAAACAAACATTACTTCCGAACACCACTTAATGCTGTTATGAATCACCCCACAGTCTTTACTCATCACTATACTAAAAGATAAATTTTCCAATCACATACCGTCAACTTGATTGGCTAATAAACTGTTTGTAACCCTGTTTTAGGGTACCGTAACCCTACAAGGAACGCTTACAGTTTCACTCTGTTTGTCCGTCCGTCCATTCGCGCGTCTTTCCGCCCGTAAGGTGGTCTAGATCAAGAGACTTGAAATTTCCCATGTTGATACGACATGCTAAAAACTCATTAGGAAAAATGTTTTGAGCGAAATAATTTAATAGGTAAATACCTTTATAGTGTATTTGATACGGAACCCTTCTATATAAGCATGTCTTGACTTGCTCTTGGCCATTTTATTTTTTAATATAGGAGCGATTAAATCATGACAAATTCATTCCTTTGCATCAACCCGCGAAAGGTAAAATCTGCTGTAACCCAGCCATGTCAAGTAAATGAGACCTAACAAAATAATGAAAACATTAACTTATGCCGGCAGTTACGTGTCTTTATCTTAATCTTTTAAGATAAAGATAATTAAGGCTGTGTATTTATAGCGCGGATTTATCTATTTATGATACGCCAATTGGGTGCAGCGCGCGTTTTGGATGACAATTTTCAATACGCTCAAACTGGCTGGCTGTTTTCAAATTTGATTATATTAAATTAAACTAAGTAGCTCATGAAATAAGCTTTATATAAAAACTAGCAAGAATACATGAAATTTTAGACCGGTCTTTATGTCATAGAGTAGAGAGAATTTTAAAACAAAGTGGAAAATGACAACATTAACTAACGTGACATAGACACAGTGATGTGATAAAGGGATGGTCATTTATTATTCAACAAATCGGGCCGCGGGTACGTATCTATACGAAAATATAAAGCTGAAGAGTTTGTTTGTTTGCTTGAACGCGCTCATCTCAGGAACTACAGGCCCAATCTGAAAAATTATTTCAGTATTAGATAGCCCATTTATTGAGAAAGGAAAATTATTAATAGGACATATTGAATCTATTTTCTTACCTAATTATACGCGGACGAAGTAGCGGGCACAGGTAGTGTACTATGTACATAGTTTACGTGGCTGCTGTAACCCAAATACCACTAGCACCACAGCACTTCAGTCTTCCCTGATTTTCTGTTGTACTCAACTTACCGAGTTTCAATTTACGAGAAACGAACAAAAAATAAAATAAAAACTAAAACAACTTTTTACAAAAAGAGAAAAAACAAAAAGAAAATAAATCAAATATTTATTTGTTTTTATTAAACTCTTAAGCAAAATATAAACCCTTAAGAAATATTTAATAAGGCAACATTTATCTTTTGGCTGGCCCGTTGGCGCAGTGGGCAGTGACCCTGCCTTCTGCTCCGGGGGTCGTGGGTTCGATTCCCACTCAAGCAAAGTAAAAGAATACTGGATATTCTTTTTTGAAAAGACATGTTAGTACAAAAGTCAGAAAGATAAATATTAACACAAAAAGCCTATTATAAGCTTTTTATACGAGGTAGGTTTATTGAAGCAAAGTAAACCTTTCAACTTACGTAACTTATTGTAAACAAACAAGGAGATAATACTTGGATAATGGCAACACTTTGACCGCAAAAAGTATTAAATTGGGCCCAAGACTTAATATTTTGGGTTTTTTCTTCTAAGTTAAAGAATACAGAAAAACCTTTGGTTTTAGATTTTTTTTTGTCTTTATTTTACATAACACGAATAATATTTAAATCCTTTGAATTTTATAGAATTAGAATAATAATAATAATAGATAGATACAGCCGTAACCTTTTAATCAAATCACAGGAAGATCAATTTCGAAGGAATGTTGGAATGAAATTACAATACGTCACCTAATACTTTTATCTTCTTCTTCAAATAGACTAAATGCTATATTAGTAAGTTGGCTAAGCTAGAAATTATTTAGTAGACATCCGCCAAGAATAGATTTTTCGTTAGGGCCAGATTAAGTAGGTGTAAGGGCAAATTTTTCGTAAACTCTACTTAAACAGCTAGTTAAGTATATTACCATTTCGTAGTACTACAAGGAACCCTTATAATTTTGATTGTAAATTCGAAATTATTTTAAATCTAAATTGACTTATAGAAATATATAAAACCTTTGACATTTAACATTATATATTTTAAACATGAATTGATAATAATATAATTTGGTAAGAAGTTTAAAATAATTTCGAAAAATATTTTTATAAACGCCCTAACAGGGTAATATGTAAAATTAAATTAAATAAATAAATAAATAAGAACTGATTTCTTGATTTATGATGTCCCTTTTAGGTGCACTTGTTGGACTTCCCGAACATTGTGATTAAAGGCTCAGAGCTGCAGTTGCCTTTCCAAGCGTGTCTAAAAGTGGAGAAGTTTGGTGACCTTATTCTGAAAGCTACAGAGCCACAGATGGTTCTCTTTAACTTATATGACGACTGGCTGAAGACCATTTCATCCTATACTGTGAGTATATTATATCTAGATAATATCAAGTACAATTGTATTAACAATTACTATTATTAATCAATCCCCAATTAAGATGCATGCTTAACTTTATCTTTATAATAAATAGATAATCTAATATCGTAAGCACTAACTATTATAAAAGAGTATATTATAGTGACATTTTGATCAATTTGTATCATGATCTCAACATTATTTGTCTAATTAAATGTTAATTAAATTAGACAAATGCGCTGGTGACTTAAACGAATATTTAGATAATTCTTCCTTGATAAATGGGCTATCAAACACTGAAAGAAATTTTCAAATCGGACGAGTAGTTCCTGAGATTAGCGAGTTCAAGTAAATGATTTTTTTTTTGTTACAAGGGGCAAACGAGCAGGCAGCAGGCAACTAAGTGCCTACATTTTCACGACATCTGCACGACCAGAAGGCAAGCAGATGCGTTGCCGGCTTTTAATGACGAGTATAGGCCATCGGGAAGTTTAGTACTAAGTATTTTTGCACTGTCACTGGGATTGTATTTAGGCGTTCGCTAAACGGTTAATTATTGAAAACTATGTAATGATTGAATGAAAGTTTGAAGTAGTTTAATTTTTAATTGTTGTTTATTTATTGCCCATTCAATTTAATTTATTGCGCAATATTTCTCAGACTGTCTTGACGAGCGCGTACAAAAATGGCGGAAAAGACATTTTATTGTAATATAAAGATCAAAATAAATAAAAAACAATCTTAATTTTTTTTTAAATATTTTATCTTATATACACTTATATTTTACCATTTTCTGTAAATTTGACTTATTTGTTTTTATATTGGGTATACCTTTAATAAAGAAATTTATTATTAAAACTAAACATTTTTTTTTATGTTACAAGGGGGCAGACGAGCAGGCAGCAGGCACCGAAGTGCCTACCGGCGCCCATGGACATCCAGCTATAATTAGTTTTGCCTTACAATTATCTGAAGGATCCAAATTATAAGGTAGAAAATTCGGATTCCTTTTTTCCTCTCTGAAGTACCTGACATCAAGAAAGAAGAACTCTAAACTTCTTAAAAGCTAAAGGCATCGGTAATCAGTGACTATGATATGAATCATATCTACAATACAGAAAATGCAAAAACCTTTTTAAAAATTTTAACCTGTTACTACCGAACACATTCAGTCGTTGCGTATATAAAGTTCCGAAGTGTTCGGTCCAAGTTGTTAGAAGCACTTTTCCACACAACACCACAGGGAGCAATACATTGCAGTAATTGTTTCATCGAGGCCCGAACTCGTTACTGTTATTGCTTTACTTTCCTACACAATTATTACTTGCCTGTTTCATTTGTTCGCAAGGGAATAAGCCAGATTAGGTTACGAGTTACTTGGACAATACCTACCTATTTGTTTTTTCTTTTATTCAAGGTCGCGGTGAATGGAAAATGATTCTTTCTTCGCTATTATTATTCGTTTTTTCATTTAGAACTGCTTGAAATGCACGTATTTGTTTTTAATATACCTAGAGTTTATAAGTTCTATAATCGCACCTTCAGAAATATTCGATTTTGTTTTAGTTATGCGGAGTTTTAATTTAAATAAAAAACCTAATATTATAGGGACTAAAAGGTGATACACTATGTACAAATATTCAATAAAGTTACAACTGTTTAAAAAAATACCTGATATAAATGGAATGATATATAGACCGGTTAATATAATGAAATGGTTTTTATGGGTTTACTTATAACGAACATACTTAAACAATTACATGTGTTAGAAATTTATATTTGGTTTATATGTGTTAGAGGCCACTTTAAACTGTACTCTTAAACCTGCACCAGGGTCGCAAGTACCAGGCAATGATGAATTCTTTTTCTGAAACGCGCTGAACCCAACATCCGTACAGTGAATCCGTGGAATGTTAAGAAATTTGTCTCTCTTAAGCCTTGTTTTTTCTTAATCCAAAATATTCAGCAATCACAGACAGATAACACAATATCATTTCTAGATATATTAATCCGAAAACTATAACTCTCGTAAAATATGAGTCCACGGATCGTAAATAACCATTATTTCAGAGTAATCTCTTTTATGGGCACTGAATATATAAAAAAAAAACAATCAACCTGGCCCTGCTCCAAACTTGTTCAATATTCTGATAGATTTACGATGCCGATTCGCAGTTGACAAACGAGCGATCAAGACATCCCTTATAAATACATCTGTCAACGTAGAAATAATGAGACGTCGGAGAGATTAGTCGACTTCATTGTCCGTTTTCTCTTTTTAGGGTTCCGTAGCCAACAAGGAACCCTTATAACTTCCCTCTGTCCCTCCGTCCGTCCTTCCGTCCGTTTATCTGCCCTTAAAGTGGTCCCAGCATTGCCAAACTATTAGACGTAGAGACTTGAAAATTTCCATGTTGATAGAACATGCTAAGAACTCGCTAGGAAAATTATTCTGAACGAAATCGGTCAACAACTTTTGAAGTTACTTATCAAATACGTTTATAGCGTATCAGATACGGAACCCCTCTATATAGGCGTATCTTGACACGTTTTTGGCCATTATTATTTCCTGTAACGATCTTTTTTGTACGGGAGGTCATAGCTTGATCGGTGGTTGGCATTTGAGTCACTAGATTAAGTACCTCTTACGTAGCCGGTTTATACACTGGTGACGAACTAACACTGGTCATCAACTATCCGAACTCCTTCCTGTTTCGGAATGCATGTAAAACAGTGGGTCCCCATTAATACTACTGAGTAATATTAGTCGTGAGAAGGTAGATCTCGTAGGAATGACGTCAGACGGCATCTGGTCCTCACGTTCGTCACCCCACAGCCACATATTCTCTGCTATCTAATACCATGTCACTAGACCGGGATATCGCTAGGAAGATCTTTTTTATGTAATTGAGCTGGCTATAAGGCTTTAAAAGTTTGCAGATAACCTAATAATTTGCCGCGTGTCCTATTCCTATCTCCCTGTACCCATAACACATTCCCAAAGAGCTTTGACAACTTTCACTAGCATCTAGTCGTTATTGCTGGACTGTGGTTTTCGAATCAAGCAAATTTGTGAGCGTTTCTTATTACGTGTATTGAAATGGTATGGGAAGGAACTGACTTCTAAAACACAGCTTATAAACTCCTTCAGAAGTTAGATTTACTTAAGTAATGTTGACTGTATGGCTTTAAAATAAATAAATAAAATTATATATACTTTAGTCCACACACACTCAACGAGTTGGTTGGACTTGGGTGCAAAGTTCCTACTCAGCGAGTAGGAACTTTGCGCCCAAGTACACAAGCTCCCCTACAGGGGGCTCTCCTACAGGGGAAACTCGCACCATTTACATAAATCAGACCCCCGTAATCTCGGAATAAACAACTTTGTTAGAACGACTTTCGGAAACTTTTCTACCATGTATAAAAACTAACAAATATAACTAAGCAATATTTAAGTATTCCTAAAATTTTTATTACCACTTTTATTTATTTTTTAAGTTTGTATTATGCCGGCGCCAGACATAGCTCAAAGCGTTTGTACATTTTTGTCCTTGAAGACTACAAAGTACTACAAAACTTTGCGCATCTGCACAAAGTCCCCGATCACACTACATGATCATTCAAATGAAGTTATTTCTGGCTCCGGCATTGGGAACGGCTGCGTAGCGTAGTCAAGGTTAGAACCAAGTACCAGTCGAGAGTAAAACATCTGCTTCAACCGTCCTTAACTATATTGCGGTACAAAAACTCCCTATAATATAATGAGAATGCACTGAAAACTTTACAACAATATGCGACAGCGAAAGACTAAGTACCATACCATTCTTATTTAAACATTGCAATCTTAAAAAGAATGAATCAACTGTTTCTCCAGTATTAATGTTGGAATCTTTACGAGACGCGCAATTTTTCCAGAAATATACGATTTGCTCTGAAAATAAACAGAAATGATCAACATGAAAACAAAACCACTCAATGTTTGCCTGTGGTTTTTTGTGCCAAACAATTCTTAAGACGAACGTAATAGAGAGCCAATTATAATGAAGAATTAAAAGGCAAAGTGGTTATTAAATAAGTGTTATAGCAGACAGCCTTGAGACTCTGTTGTAACCAGAACCTCCAGGGCTCATAAAGATATACATAGTATTAAAGGAAATAAGCAAAAGTAAGTGTTATTGTAACAATAGGAAAAGGAAACTCTAATTTACTTATACTGACATCGTGTCACTTAGACAAGCTGGTAGATTGGATAATCGTACTTTTAAATTTATGCATACTATTATGTAGTTGCTGTTGAATTGGTACAAAGAATCTATACCAATAGGAGAGAGAGACGAATTTCTTAGCATTCCATGGATTCAACCCTTCCTGATGATACGGATGGGAATATTAAATCTTGAAATGTCTTTTATTTATTTCACAGACTTAAGTAAAAAAACACAATTTGAAAAAAAAAGATATAAAAATTATTAATATTTATAACGAACCTTTTTCTGAGTTAAAATTGGCTTGCCTGCTATTAGCGGTTTATTTAAAAATTATAGAGAGGTAACCTGGCACTGATCGCAGCGTTCTCCCTCAGTGGCACAAACCTCAGTACTTGGTATTAATTTAAATATATCTTTACACATTTCTTAGAAAAAGGGTCTTCACGTATCCGTCAAGACCCTTTAGTTTATTAACTAACAGATAGGAAAAACACACTGATGCAACAACGGATTTTCAGTTTTTAGACTTTTACTTTAATTTATGCTACAATTTCTAATATCTTATTACTAAATTTCATGATTTTATGCTAAACAGAAGGGATCTATATCATCAATCATATGAAATAGAGTTGAACATAGCCTGGACATTATAGGTTGGACAGACTTGCGCGAGATTGTAAAAAAATTAAAAGTTAATAATGATCAAGTTTCGGAAACTTAAAATACCCAGTGTAACTTGACCTTCGATCTATATCATCAATCATATGAAATAGAGTTGAACATAGCCTGGACATTATAGGTTGGACAGACTTGCGCGAGATTGACTATATCTATCACCGTTCTCACAATTACCGTAATACATTTACAAGAGCAATGGGTTCACTTATTTGAGGCACTTCAAGTTGGCAGTTTATTTTTATCCTTTTTTAGTACAAATTCAGATCATTTTTTTAATTCTGTCCGTGCCAACAAATACTTTTCTTTAAATTATCTTGATATTTCTAACATCTGTTGCATAACTTTAAAAGCTATTCTACTAGTGAGCCCATAATTGTTACAATAACCAGAGCAAATATGGAAAGAAATAAAAGTTAACATTAAAGTAACAACTAAAGCAAAAGGACGCAAGCTTAGCTTAGTGCTGCTTCTAGGTATGAAAGCAGCGCTGATTTTCAGCAAGCTGCTCCATTCGTCGCCGGTGGCAAAGAAACACACAGGTTACAATTATTTCATATAACTAAGGTCTATCAAAATTTGTGTGAAGGTTTGTACCAATTGTGAAATATAGACCTAAGTTGTATTAGAAATAGTGATGTAATTTTGTGCCAATAAATTATTATTATTAACTGACCAGACACAAAGGCCACACTTCATCTAATTATAAGGAGATTAGTTCCAAAGTCAAGTACCTATTTTTATTACATAATTATAACGAGAATCGAGTACCTAGTACTCTCCTTTGGTATTCTAAGTGTCTCACCAGCTATTCTGAACAAAAACTAATATCACAGAAATAAAAGAATAATTATGAGGCTAATACAATTGCTTTTTACTGTTTATTAATATTTGGTCCTATGATTTGTTTTCTTTCAAACATTTTTCCGTTGCGTCAAAGTTAGTAAGGATAAGTTTAATTGGGTTAAGATTGAATTAAGGCTAATGAGCTTAGCTCTGCGTCGGCTAAACTTATTAAAGGATAATCTTTTTCCTTAGATTTAGCAGCTCCGGTGGTAGTTGGGCTTCGCTGGCCGCATTTAAAGCCACTGCTGGATGGGGTTGGAGTGATCCTGGCTGCGCGTACTCTATTCCTGGAGATAGTAAGGACTGAGAGTAGATCAGGCCTGGTCGAGCTTGAGCTATCGCTAACATTGACGCAAAAGCCACGATAGTCCGCATTGTAATCTGAAAGGAGATTAGTTTTGAATCCTTCAGAATCATGTTACGTTTTGTGTCACTTATATTGTTATTTAACCTATATTAATATTTATCACTGCACTATCATAACATTATTTCGTTCTTCGCATATATATAGGAAAATTAGAACATTTTAATTTCTTAAACATAGTAATAAAACGTGTTTTTTTTTTATAAAATTTAAACTCATTTCTCAAATCGGGGTGCGGGAAACTCCCGTAAAATTATTTAAGATGATTATATTATCAAGTTATCACTATTATATTTTATTTTGAATATACTCTGATTTATAAATCATTCATAACGAATTAACTTGTTTTTTTAAATTTTTCTATGAAATTGATGGCGTTTATTACTTCGTTAATTAATAATTTATTGCTCATACGCTAATGCCAATTTTTTTTAACATAACATATTTAGTATATCACTGTATATCCTATTATGAAACAAACAAAAGTGGTAATCAATTTATAATACATTAAAGTAAGAAATATGAATTTTAATTTATTGCGTCTCTTACCTTATTCGGGTACTTTAGATGACTATGGATGAATCCGATTAATAATTTCCAGTCAATACAATAAATCAACACTTAAACGATAAGATATCTTAAACAATCCAACAGACTAAAATCACGGTCGGCACAACCACTATGACTGAGCGGGCGCAAGCTTCGCGCAGATATTTAAAGCTGGCCAGTACAACCTTCTGACACTTCCGGATATATACCTGCACTTAAAATAGGATCGTCAAAAGCAATTATAAATAAAACCACGATAGTTTAATCATAGATTGTATACGCTCTTATTAAATACTAGCTGTTATCTGCGATATCGTCCGCATTAGATTTCATCATCATATCCATTCCTTTGACCTCACGTTAATTTATGTCGGCACTCCAATTTTTTACGCCATTTGTTCCTACTACTATATGTCATTCTGGGGATAAACAGGCTTGTAGAAATAAGATACATCTGTGCTTTGTCGTAACTTGAATAGAACACCACTGTCAACGCCGCCAAAGACCAGCGCTGCACTGATTTTCTGCCCAGTCTAAACACAAGTTTCGATACGACAGCGGGCATCTTCAGGGAGAGATTTTATTCCTGCTTGTCATGAATATTGTTAAAGTAACGTCCGAATCTATCATACATTTAAATTAACCCAACACTCGATCAGCAACGCTTACGTCGATTAAAAATAAAGTACTCTCAATGGCGATAAAGTTCAAGCAGTCGTTTGCCTTGCTCAGTCACTAACTACGCTGTCTCAACCACACAAATATGGACTTTAAATGTAAACGCATAAGAGCTATAAAAGTGGCCAAGCCTACACCATAGCTTAAGGCAAGCATACCTTCCGTTACCTACCGCTTCCTAGTTCCGGTTAACTTGATTAATAGGATCAAATGTTCTAGATTAGTTTAATTCATGGTCATTAATATGTTATTAATACCTTTACACATATTTTTAATTAATCTGTTTTGTCCCACCGGTGGACAAAGATCTCCCCTAATCACCTCCATCTATCTCTATCCTGTGCCAATACAGTCCAACCTCTTTCATACTTTCCAAGTTCATCGCACGGAGGGCGACTTTGGGGTCGACTGCTAGGGGGCATTTAATCTGTGTAGACCTTTGACTAAGTGTCCGGGTACATATGACTCATATATTAAGACGTGAAGCGAAAACATTAAATACCATCTTACGAAAATTGCGCTGACGGAAGAGCATGAAATTTAGCACAATTATAGTATATATGGAGGAAAATGTGCTATTGCTATTATTTTTTTATAATGTGCAATATTAATATACCAAATTATTTAAATAAAACCACACGCTCGCCAATGCCAAACGATTTACACCTCTTTATATACACATGTATATGATGATGTCAAAGCGTAATCGTGACTTAACCGTAGATTAATTGTAGAATAGAAAAATGGCGCTCTACTAAAGAGGTACATGTACACATAAATAGTTCAACGATAAGAAAACGAAACATCTGTTGTGTAAATAACATCAGATGCTTCTTTACAATAAATTTGTAGGACTAGAATTTTTTTTTCGTGAGTACCAACTCGTGAGACAACTGCGCTACCAGGACACTCTTAGACGCATTCTCGACCTTAAAAAGAAGGAAATTCTCTTATCTCGACGGTCTCTCACTCGTACAGTGGCCCATAAGTGCAATAATAGTGGAATAATAGTGGAAATGTCCTTAAGAATGTACGTGTATTTACAGAACAAAGTATACCAAATACATTGTATGTATAAATGGCAAAGTCACGGCCAATTTCCTCTTAAATTGAGTAGGCGTTCTAAAATAAAAATAAACCTAAGTATCAGGAGTGCGTCACAGCCCCACAATAGTCACAAATTGGTTTTTAATATTGGGTTAAAGTAAAGCCATTGGCTTATTATTTTCAATATATACATGACACTAATCTTTTCTCAATGTTTTTTCCTTGTCATTCTTCTTCTTAATTAGAGGTAGCGCCATGCTTGTAGCCGAATTGGGCCGGCGCGTCCGGTTACCAGTACCTCTTTCTCACATGATAGGGCGCGAGGAACCATTGTAAACTTAGCTTTTAAGTCGTAAATTTTATCATCAAATCATTAAATGATTAAAAAAATCATAATACTATTTACACATATGACGTTCATAAGGGCTTATAAAAAATCTACGTGAATAAAAGATTTCTACTTTGACTTTGACTTTGACTTTGACTTTGACTTTGACTTTGACTTTGACTTTGACTTTGACTTTGACTTTGACTTTCGAGACTGTGACATACTTGCAGGCGAATGGACGGATCTTGTACAGCAGATCCTGAAATTCTGTGAATAATATTTATAATAGCGAATAATATTGAATAATATATATATATATATATATTCTTTTTCTCTTTTATTTTTGTCTTTGTAATAACTTTATTTTTATTTTGATTTAATTTTGTTTAATTTCATATAGATTTAAAATATTGTTATACCTAACTTTTAATACTTGCTATCGGTACTTCGGTAATAATATAAAACCTCTTTTTAGCGACTTTGAAAAGAAAAAGTGGTATTTTTTTGGTCCAAGTCCCGGTATTTTAAAGTACATTGAAAAAATATTTAAGAATTGCCACTTCTCAAAGTTAATATAGTTAAAGAATTTATTTCTCAAAGAATTTGTTACAAAATTCACTTACAGAGAAAAACAAAATTATAACTTACAATATTAAACATAAATATGAGTATGTTATAATATAAATTAATCAACTTGAGAAAAGGCATGTGATGTTTCTTTTAAAATCTATCTATAAATTTGGCCCTATCATTTGATAGACAATAGATTTAATAAAAAGTGAGATTGTAATTTTTTTTTCGATTACGCTATTATTGTAGTTTCCTGAAGATATCCAATATTTGTTAAATGCGTATAGTTTTTTGCTACCTGTTTGTATTTGGTTTAAAAATAAAAACTCGTCGAGTTCTTAAAAGAAATAGAAGAAATAACAAATAAACAATAGAGAAATATTAAATTTGATCAGTAGATGTAACTTTCGATTTTGTTCACCTTAAAGTCAATGACTTTGTTAATTTTTGAGTGTTTCATTTTTCTGTGCGCAGCTTTAATCATTATGCCTCTTGTATTCTATATTATTCTTAATAATTGCAGTTATCTAGCATTTAAATAAATAAGAATATTAAAATGTTAAGAATTGAATAAAAAAGAATACGATGGTTTTAATAAAACTAAAAACAATAGAAAAAAAACATGCCATGAATATTATTATTATTAAATATTTTATGATCAGTTTAGTATTTGATTTATACGCCTTTGCAATTTTGATGAAGTATTATGTAATTTGGTACATGTTTTTATTTTGTATTTAGTAATCTATTGCAACGACCTACTGGTCCGATTTGAAAAATTCTTTCAGTGTTAGATTGCCCATTTATCAAGAAAGGCTATAGTCTAAATTCAGCGTTGTGATATAAAGCTATATATCGCAACGTTGAATCTTTTCACCTAATTTTACACGGACGAAGTAGCGGGTAACATTTAGTAATGTATAAAGTTGGCCAATAAGACAATGTTCCTTTCTTTTCTGGCCCGCCATACCAAGATTTAACTATATTAGTTGTAGAAGTGTTAACTATTTTACTTAATTAAAGAATCTATTTCAAACACAAAGGAGTCATGAATTGAAACTCGGCGTTGGAATCTTTGCACTACATCTCATTTAGAATGATGTTTACAGATGGCAAGCTTAAAAGCACATGTAGAGGGTGTAATTGAATCGAACTTAGGTCGTAACATATATTGCTTAAGTTTAAATGCCTCAAGTTATTTCAAATGATATTTTATTCAAGTAGACTTTTACAAGCTCTTTTCAATCGTCAAATATTTTAAAAGCTACCACTGATTAGGAAGAGTCGAGCCACGAGAAGAATCAGCAAGAAACTGGTCAGCCACTCTTTTAAAAATATTTCTTATAGAAATTAGTTTTTCACATTTTTGCATGTTAACTATTAAGTACAAAGCTGGAGCGACTCAACTCCAAGCAGTTTTATTCTAGCTCTTATCTCAACTTGCCTAGGTAAGATGTTTTCCTCATTTATTTAAGCACAAAAGTGATCATATTAAATTTCATACAGTCATTGTTATTAATATTGAGAACTATGGATCTTAACTTATTTTAATGTGTATGAAGTCATAAATGAATAAAAATATAAGTTTTTATTTTTGAAGATGTTTTTGAAAAATAAAATTAAACCATCACACACCAACACCAAATTGACTTCGCAGTTTATATTATTCTCTCTGATCTAACAAAGCTATGTTTGTCTATGACGATTGGTGCAACAACTATATCGTAATTTTCTTTATATCTCTTTCTTATATTGCAAAATTAATTTTATCGAATGCCCAGTCTTATTATTACTATGTCTATGGTACTAATTACTAACACACGTATTTTTATAGCTAGTGTATAACTTCAACCCGCAAGAGGAAGACCAGCTTTCGGGATTGGCGCTCATATGTAATGACGTCGCAGATAATATACAATTTGTCAGCAACCTAACTGTCGGAGAGCAGCTCGAATATGGATTATTCTAAATAAAATAAATTATGTTATTTAATATTTTATTTTATTATTTGCATTTATTTTGCAATAGAATTTATCTTGTACTTAACGGATTTCATTAACTATTTTAGGTGGAAGATGTTGCGATTATTAAAATACACTAGATGAATAAATAAAATAAAATTAATGGTTCGTCTCTTCTTACCATTAAAATATTTATATATCCCTAATGCATGTGACTGGATCACCAAGTGCTATAACGTACCTTAATAATTTATACATTTGGTCATTACGTCATTCTTATCTATAATAACTCTTATAATATCTCCTACATTCTATAGGTTAATTATGTTAATCTCAGTATCGGGGCGGGTTGTCGTCAGTCAAAGAATCTATATCACTCAATTCAGCAAGAGCGGGATCGCACGCAAGACATCTGGATCCCACTTCTTGCCAACATTCCTCGCAGTATATGAATGGACACCTTGTTTTTATACAAGAGTACCAGGCTTCGTCCATTGCTGCTCCTATAAAAAATATGTTTTAAGTACGCTTTTATTATGCCGGAGCCAGGCATAGCTTCATTTGAATGATCATGTAGTGTGGCCGGTGGCTTTGTGTAACTTCACAAAGTTGATAGAATGATGATAATAGATAAATTGTCTGATGATTCTTTGACGCAGTATGAACGCCTCAAAAACTGCAACAGGTTTTTTGCAAAAGAAAACGAGATATTTTCAAATTAAAATACTATACATTCCCGTTTATTAGGTGTTAACGAATGGGCGGTCAAGCACAATCTCAGGGTCCTTTTTCCATCCTTTGTCTTGCGTATAACGGTTGCTTCCAATTGACGTCCTTATCACTCCGCGGACCTACCAATTACCAGCGGGGTGAACAAAAGGTTCTTTTATAAATTTCAGAAAATGCGAAGCAGGGAACAAAAACTTGTTCCTTAAAATTCACTATTTACTTTAAGATCTGCACAATATTGCCGAAATTAGCTCTCCTCTTACGATACACGTTGCAAAATAAACTTTTTATACAGGTAACTATTTATAGAGCAAACTATTAGCTCTTAAGAGGTTTCTTAAAATGTTTTAGGCTTAAACAAATTTGAATCTTATTCATGTTACTTTTATAGACCAAACTATAAGCTATCACGAAGTTTTTTGAAAAGTTCTTGTGATGTAAGCGACTCTGAACGTTATACGTGTTACTTTTAGAGCCCAAATACACACCGGCCGGCACATTCTAATGCTGTTCATCATCGCGGTGGCCGTGCTCATCTACAACAGATACGTGAGTATCGTAGACGGGCGTTTTTTACAACGGCTAATTTCTGTTTAATAAAATCGTTCAAAAAGGTAAATAGTTTTCATTCATGACAACTTACATCTGATAACAAGAATGTATTATTTGAAATATGTTTCTACTAAGATATTTTTAACTATATATGAATATTTCGATCTGGTATTCAGTATTTGGCGGAATATCTGCGGTAATCGGCCGAACACCGAATATTTGGAAAAGTGGCCGATCATTGAATTTTTGTTAAAGAATATTAGGAATTCTTTTAAATGCATGGAAATCTAAACTACTTTGCTTTAATCATTCGCGGATTAAAGCAAAGTAGTTTAGTTTTCTTGCATGTCATGGATTTCCGCTGATTCTATCAGTTAAATTCCTCCAGCAGTTACAGTTCTTTTAAAGTCTAATATTCAAGATTCCCCTCCTACTATGCTAAAATTAAGTGTGGATGCATGGGTAGGTGTGGGTATCTAGCGGATTACAGTCAATTCTATCGTAGAGCTATTGCGTCGCGCGTTTCGTTCGATTTGTGAGAATTTCCGGTAGCCTAAACCCCCATTTAAAGGCCAGCAACGTATTTGCAAGCCTTTTGGTGATGCAGATGTCCGTCGGCAGTTACTTATACGTTACCATGCTCGTTTGCCTCTTGTAACGTTAAAAAACCCAAATTGCTTTCGGTTTTATTGGCCCTTTTGGTTGGTCAGGCGGAGGCGCTGGAGCGCGCCCGGCACTCTCGCGGCGCGCGCATGTGGCGGCAGGCGGAGCAGGCGGGCGAGCTGCGGCGCCGCAACCAGGCGCTCGTGCACAACGTCCTGCCGCCGCACGTGGCGCGACACTTCATGGGCGCGCGCCACCACCATCGCGACCTCTACTCGCAGAGCTACGCCGAGGTGGGCGTGCTCTTCGCCTCCATGCCCAACTTCACGGGTGCGTAAACGACCGTCCTTACGTACTAGATGAGCCTTTCCAAACGGACGAAATACGAGCTTTTTATTTATTTAGGTTAGCTTTAGGTTTTAAGATATTTATTTTCAATAAGAGATTCCTCTTTTTGAGGAGGTTGTGGCCTAATCAGTGATCGGCATTTGAGTCGATCGCTAAGTTTAGTTGCTCTGGCTGCGACCGGGTGATAGATGGGTGACCCATTCTAGCACTGGAAAGATTATATCAGAGAAATTTATTAACACGTTTTTATTAGGTTCGCGTGTTACTACGTAACGGAATGTTTTAATATCATATTCACAATATTGTAGACGTCCGATGTAAATTTAATTTTGCTCGCTTCGCAAATTTAAATTTGCTATAAATGTATTAAAATCATGAAAGCTAATGTATATTTTTTTTTATTTTTGAATTGAGGAATGCGTTTTTCATAGGTTTCCCTGTGCAACACATCTAATTTATTTTAAATAGGTATAAGCAAAGAAAATTTTGTTTCCCTAGATACCTCATTGGAATACTCTATGCTGAAACATCTAGAGAAAAAAATTAAAAATGTAATTTATATACTAGTAAATAAATTATTTACGAATAAAAAGAAAACCGCCTTCAAAAAATACTAAGGAACTAAAAAGTAAAAAAAATAATTAATTAGTACTTTATCACTTTGCAATCTTTGAATTTTTGCTTGATAGCTAAGTCAGCCATAATAAAATCAATTTGCGAGACATTACCACCAAGTAGGTACTTTCATATTAAGCAATTAAGAATTTAATGAAATATTTAAGTGTGATATAGTTACTGCCGTTATTTACGAAAATTAAAACAAAATTTTACGTAAATTCCACCCCTCTTGAAACACAGCCCTCATTTTATTACCTCGTGAATCATATAGATTGCCTATAAGTTAATTTAAGTCAATATTGTATTACTTTGCTACATTACAGATAGATAGATAGATAGATACTTTATTGCACACAAAAATTATTAAAAGTATATTTCATTTAAAAAAAAAAAGAAAAAAAAAAGATAACACAAAACCATTGTGGTGCAAAGGCGGTCTTATTGCTATTAGCAATCTCTTACAGACAACCTCATGGAAAGAGACTGCGAATTTACCGACATACAAGGACCCTTTAAAACCAGAAATGTCTATTAAACCTGTAAAATTAGTCTAAATTTATTTTAAGCAACATAATCTGCTCGTACATAATGAGTGTGTTAATTAAAGAAAATGTTTTATAAAGTTACAGCTGTTCTTTATATTGCCTCCCATAGAGTCTATTTTGGAGAGTGAAATTTATTAGAACATTGTGAACAAGCGGAGAGTAAGTACACAGGTAGAGTATTTTAAAAACATATTTTATAATGAAATGAGGTTAAGTAGTGATTGCAAAAATGTACTTAGGATTATTGTACTTAGAGGACTATTATATTGTACTTATTATTTATATATAATTAATAATTATTGTATATCTTAACAAGTAGAACATAAGCAGATACTTAATAACTTAATAAGTAAAATGTTAAAAATCTTGTGATTTCTTTTTTTTACTACTTTAAAATGGAACGGGCATTTAGCCTGTGGTTTAAACTGAGAAGCTAGAAAAAAAAGACACTGTGATTAATTAGAACAATATCTTAATAAACTCAACCTTATAAATGTAGATTAAGAAAGAATCAAAGAAGAAAGAAAAAAAAACTTTTGTTACTTTGAATTAATGCACTGCATTACATGTTAAATATAGAAAACAAATATCTAAATTAAAACTAGAAGCATTCGCTCCCATTAGTCTTAACGTGATGATATATAGCCTATAGTCTTCTTAAATAAATGGGCTATCTAACGCTGAAGGAATTTTTCAAATCAGACCAGTCATTCCGGAGATTAGCGCGTTCAAACAAACAAAAAAACTGTTCACCTTTATACAGGGTGGGCCAGAAAGAATTGCGAATTTGAAAAAAATATAATAAAAAAACTAAATACAGTTCACATACAATAAAAGACATTATTTTAGTACCAGTCAATAGATTTATATGTGTACATTAGCGACACAATCAAAATAAAATATAAATAAATTGAAAACAGATATATAACACTCTATAAAAATACTTTATAATAATTAAAATCAAGTCAGATCTTTACGGTAAAATAGTACAGCCAAATTCCGCTTATTGCGTGCAATATAAAAACTTAATATACCAATTAAAATAACACAAATATTTTTTTATTTGTACTTTGACTCTGTATAAATTGTCATAAGAATTTTTGTAACAAATATTAGACTGTTTTGACTGTTTGTTTCCCTATTAAAATAAAATAAATAAAAAGTAAAAGAGAGATTTTATTGTCTCTGAATTCCACCCAGAGTCTTGGACCGATTTTAACGATGTTTTAAGTCCTTGTTATTAATAATTAATTGTTATTCTTTGTTAAGGTTCAAGCAACGTTGATAAAAGTTGAAAATCGACGAATGGCGATTCTGGTTTGAATGAATGGAAACTGCTGGTAAAAGTAAATTCATATGAATCCACATCGTTGGCAACATCATCCACAGTCTTTTCTCTCCCACTGCTGGATTTAGACTTCTCAGTTAATCTGGACCAGGTTCGACCCGCGACAAATTTATATCTGCAATGATGCGACAATTATGTCGTCGTTTTTTGCAACAGATGCATTAATAAATCGCACGAAAAAACTCACATGTGAAATGAGCTCATGCAACGTACAAAGTTTATTTCTGTTTTGCATACGAGTAGCTTTATTTATGTGTTGGACAAAATGTTCAGCTGTATTGTTGGAAAAACATACAATGTTTCACTTTTATACAGTATTTCCGTGGAAAACGAGCGCCGCGCAAAAAGCAGTCACAAGAGATAAATTGTAGAGAACATTTTAAAACGCTTAACTGATTTGTAATGTGAGTTTTGTATTTTAAAAGGTTTTATCTGCGAAGTTTTTGTACGAAAAATGTATTCAGAAGGCTTTTTATGTGGGTCATGTGCCAAAATTATAACAAAAGGTTAAAATAATAATGATGACTATTTACGATATAACTTTTTTTGTACTAAATATATGGTATAGTCTATTAGGTAAAGTGTAGTTCAGTCAAAATTATAATTGAATTCCACCTCTGTTATACTAGATTTATCGTTTCAATTCCTGTTGAATTCATATATTAAATTCAAATTTAATTCCATTATTAAAATCGTTTCCAAAACTTTTTACTTCTAGAATTACTATAATAAATTGAGTAAACGATTTAATAAACTAAAAATCTTTTAGAGGCAAGTTAAACAACTCTCCGGCTATCTTTTCCGTCCCAGTAACAAGTTTTCAGTAAAAGAGGGCTCGGAAAACATTTTATAGTCGAAGAGACCACCGTAATATTTCGATTCAATCAGTTACTGTAAATATCACATATGAGTACATATACATAATAGTATGCCTCCATTGGTGTGCGTATATGAAAATCATGGCCAAATTCTATTCGCTTAAAGTCGTCCTAATGAGAAAAATTGTTAGAGTTATTAGAGAGATATTTTGTAAGGCAACGTACTACAATGGACTATGTGCGCCGTACGAAACCATATGGTAAAATTAATTTTAATAAGCGAATTCAGGGCTAGGTAGCGAGCTATAATAGCTTTAATGCAATAGCTTATGTGGCTAGTAATATTTGCATTATAGAGAAAACTAAGGTTAAAAATTCAGTCTGTTTTGATAGTTATAGTATGGCATAACACAGAGAACATGCCGAGACGATCTTGATAAATGCTTAACGAACTAGTTGAAAGAAGCCCAGAAGAGAAGAACTTTTTTTTTGAAAGATTAGCTAACGAGTTTCTTCCTGAACCTTCTCATGGCTCAACTTTTCCGAATTAGTGTTAGCTTATAAATATTTGACGATTCCAATTCTATTTGAATAAAACATATTTTGATTTTAGTTTGATTTGACTGGATTTGAGACAGGTAGATTCCCGTGGTCACCAGTGGGACACAGATGGCTTATAATAATAATATTCTGGCATTTCATTTTAGAATCCGTCTCTTTGTCTAGTCAGTTTACACAGTGTCCCTGCGGAAATCCGTCGCTCCTTTCACTATCCCGAATTGATGGGAAGAACAACACAGGTGTGCCAATACGAGGTATAAAATGGACGAGTTTCCTGCAACGAAAAATTGATTGTTATCTCGAAAAGTTTTCTAAAGGAAGCGCCAAGAATATTCATTGATAGTTTAGTCTAGTCAAGTTGAAAATGGTGAAAAATAGTGATACCGCGGAGAAAAATATCCTATTTTCAGTCTCAGATTAGCATTATAAATAATTAAGACAGAGTTTCAAGAGGGACTTTTTTATAGAAAATTTCCTCGTCTTTAAGAATCTTTTTTTTATTCTTAATTATTTATATTGTTGAAGATATTTGCGAGAAAATACCTAATTTCCTCTATCTTTTTTTTTGTTAATAACTTTCCATTTTTTAAGTCCTAAAATACATTTTTGTAGACATCATTCTACATGATTTACTTTTTTTTTAAATATTCTATTGAGCTTTCCTTTTTTTTTTAAACCTCTGAAACAAGGCGAGTGAAACGCAAGAAACAGAATTCAAATCGGTCCAGCGGGTTTTTAGATTTTGCCGAGACTAACGAACAGCAATTGATTTTAATTTATAAAGCTGCTTTGTAAATAGTGACTTATACAAATTTCATAAATTTAAGGCGTACAGATTTGATCAAAAAATTTTAATTTGCCGCGTAGATTAAATGTGAAAAAGATAAATATTAATATAAATGTTAGAATACAGATGATGCTAAAAGAGCTTACTGATAAAATGTAGGTACAAGTCACAATAAAAGAGGAATGACATCTCAAACGCGATCGATGTAAAATTTAAAAAAAAATTGATTTAAAATTTACGATTGACGCTTCCGATCCATACTTTCTAGAGTGGGCTGGCAAAATATAATATGACCAATCGGTGACTTTCTCTTTATTTATAAGTGACAATCTAAGATGTTAGACAATAACCGAGTTTTTGTGGATATCTTTTGTGTTTCCGCCGTAACGAGTTACGGTTTCCGATGAAAGTAGGTTCGGAGTCACTCGGTGTTTGGGGAAAGGCGCGATTAAAAAATAAAAGTGCAATTGTAAAATTGGTTATATTGAATCTTTCGCAGAAACGTCTGGCGTTTTCAATGCGCTACATCAATCGGTACGACTTTTTGTGAAACGAAGTAAGGTTAGTTTAGAGAGAAACACCGTTAGGATTTTTTATATTTTGCGATGAAATATAACATTAAACGCGTGCTTTTGGAAATTCTACAAAAGCTTTTGTATGAATGTATTTTCAATTTTTTACGAATGAAATAAAATTATTCAATTTAATTTTACTTATTCTACAGAAATATAAAATTTATTAGATTTGTCTGTCGGTTTTTACTGAATGAATTGTCTTTTTTTATTAAACTTAGATTCAGGGTGTTTTTAAATTTCAGAATATCAAGTGAAAATTTCTAAATCTGCTCGTTGTTTGAATTTTTTTTTAAATTGTTTTGCTCTAAAATAAATATGTCTTGCAGATTCGATCCTATTTCAATTAAAAAAATAAATAACCAGCCACAAAGTAACGTTAAATATAACGTTCAGCACTTTCTTGGTCAAAGCACAAAAAATGGTAAAGCACTTTCTTGGTCAAAGCACAAAAAATGGTAAAGCACTTTCATGGTCAAAGCACAAAAAATGGTAAAGCACTTTCTTGGTCAAAGCACAAAAAATGGTACAGCACTTTCGTGGTCAAAGCACAAAAAATGGTAAAGCACTTTCTTGGTCAAAGCACAAAAAATGGTAAAGCACTTTCTTGGTCGACTGTTGACCATATCTAACACCTTAACTTTAACTTTGCTGATAAGTGTGTCCATGTGGTCGAGTTGGACCTTGCCAATAATAAATTGACTGATTGGGAGGAGGTGAGCATTATACCATTTTAACAGTAGCAATAATTGCTTCTTCTTTTGTTGACCATATCTAACACCTTAACTTTAACTTTGCTGATAAGTGTGTCCATGTGGTCGAGTTGGACCTTGCCAATAATAATAATCGCACATATGTACAATAATTATTTTGTTATTAAGGTTTAGCGTAAGGTTTAGCCGGCGCATACAATGTATGTAAGCGCACAAAAATGCGATATTTTGCGACATTACGTTACAAATCATTGAAATTCTCGGCTTTTAACCACAATAATATCTAATCTATCATTCTTATTGCAGAACTGCCGCTTTTGTGACTGAAGATGCACGATTCTATACCCTATAGTGGATATCTCTGGAGGAGGCCTTTACCTGCTAACAAGGGGTTCTTGCACAAAGAAGAAAAAAAATAAAAATAATTTGCATGAGAAACTAAACTACTTTGCTTTAATCCGCGAATGAATACGAGGGAAAATCGGTGTAATGCTGAAATCATCACTTTACGAATAACCTTTGTAGAGTCTATCTCCTGATGATGCTTCGGTGTCGAAGCGAAACGTGCGTTGATTAACGCGGCCTTTGTTGTAGGTGTAAGGCGTAGCTCTGATTTTGAATAACGACCTATTCGGATTTACGGACATACAAGACTCGTTTATCTTCAGACATTAAATACTTTCCGCATTTTCAAAGATTAATGTCATCGGTTCCTCTGTATTAAGTAACTGTGGATACATAAGAAATATTTTCGGTTCATTTTGTTATTTTTAGCTTCAGCTCTTTTGAATTGTTTAGGCTGATTGGGGTCGTTTCGCCGAGGAAATGCGTTGTGGGTTGGCCGCTCGGGGACTTACCCCGGAGCGAGTAAAACACGCCAAAGACAAGATAGAGTTAGAGAGAATTGTAGGAGAATTTACAGAATGCACAAATGAGGCGTGTACAAAATCTATCCCACCCCACAAACCTTACAAACGCAAAAAACGCTTTCCTTGGTGGAACGACGAGCTTGAGAGGCTTAATATTATTTTATTCAATGCGTAATTTAATTTTTATTTTATAAAAAAAACTTGTACTTTTCTTTGTACCTTGCTAATCTTTTACCATATTTTTTTATTAAAATTTTAAAGGCATAAATTTTAAAGGTTTCTTCAGTTTTCGTGTCAGTGAAAGTAAACAGTTCAAAAAGTACATTCAATGTAAAAAATACTAATAGCTCGATTTAGTGAAATTTCTACTTGATGTCACTCTGACGTTCAGCTGAGTAGCTGCCATTTTGTAGTCGTTGCACTGCTTTACAAATGTTATAAATTTTGTGATTGTATACTCTTTTTTTTAGGCATAATTTGATTCTAAGTGCTTTTTTTTTAGTTTCGCAAATTGTGTCTTTTTTTCCCTAATTAAGTTGAAGGTTTATTTTTTTTAGTTCGTACTGTTTATTTGTAAGTAGTGTAAAGCGGTGCCAAAGGCTAGCAGATGCGTTGCCGGCCTTTAATGACGAGTTTAGGCCACTGGGAAGTCTCACAAACCGAACGAAACGCGACAACAACACCATCACAAGACGTGAAAGCATTGCCGCCACTTCACGCCGATCTCATGTGAGAAAGAGGAACTGGTACCCTGACGCGCCGCCCCAATTCGGCTACAAGCATGGCGCTACCTCTAATTAAAATTGCGCAGATGGATTTAATTTTAAACCTGCACAATGTGTAAATAAACTTAGCACACATCAAGGAACAATTAAAAATACGATAGATTTAATAATGCCTCACATTAAAATGTTATTTTATTTGTAAAGTTTACCCAAAAAAGTTAAAAAGAGTTAAGAGAAACTGACCTCTGTTGGTGATAAAGTGGTGTAAAAGGCGACGTTGGTGAGAGTGTAGACGACCGTGACAAGTGCGCATGAGATGGCGATGGCTCGTGGTAAGTTCCGCACCGGGTCCTTGAGCTCTTCGATAATAAAGTTGAGGTAATTCCTATAAGGAATGTAGAAAACCACAAATTTAATATTTGATAGAATAACAGATTATTTAGTCCATAGTGTTCGGTACTTACATCAAAAATGGTCAATCTGTGTATATATAAAATCGAAAGACCACCTAACATGAAATCTCTAAAACCGCGGGACGAACAAAGATGAAATTTGGCAATGAAGTACTTTATAGTTAGCAGAGATCCCCTAAGAACGGATTTTTCGATAGGACCATTTCGGGAGGTCAAAGTCGCGGCAAACAGCTAGTGCTTAATATACTTAAGTCAAAAATGTATTAAATAAAATAATAGCAAAATCCAATCTGTAAAGTCATGTTCATCATTACTATGTAGTTAAAGAAGATAAAGGAAGAGTTTAGATTAAGATAGAAGATTTACCATCCATTATAAGCGAAGAGGCCGGAGTAGAAAGACAAAGCTATGGAGGTGACGTCGTTCGTGGTACCCTCGAATGTGAAGTGTTCTACCTTTCCTGGAAATTAAAGGTTAAGGAGCTTAAGTTCAGAGGAATTACTTTGAACTAATACCGACCGACAAACTTCTCCCATTCACCACGATGCTATATCTTGAAACCCTCAATTTTGCTCAAATAGTTCCTCAAATAGTAATTTATCGCCTCTCACCACTTGCTACATTACCATCTACCATATGAAAGAAAATATAAACCCAGATATTGACGATAGACAATAGCAGATTGCATAGCATCAAATCTTAATATATATTAATTAAGCGCCACGTCTTGTTTGTCCGCAATGGAATCCTAAACTAGTCAAGCGATTTTAATCAAATTTTCACACCGTGTGCAATTTGATCCAACTTGAAAGATAGGATAGCTTGCATTTCAAATTATTGTTGCAAATAAAAATGAGTCGCTGAAATGTATGCACGTGCATAACTTCCGAACGACTGCACCAAATTGGATCTCTTTTTGTTGTGTTTGTTATTGTTAGATGCGAAAGCGAAAAGGAAATAGAATGGAAACGAAAAGGGAATGGGTACGGGAACCGTTACAGGAACGGGGAATAATGTTATGAGATTAGAGAGACTAGAATGTAGTAAATAGTAAGTAACTCAACGTTCGGGCTCGACAACGTCTGGCAGGTCCGCTAGTTTAATTATATTAAAAACTCAATCAAGAAAAAGTAACATAAACTAAAGGCTGAAAAGAAGAAGGAAATAAAAGTCCTTAATAACTGACTGAAATGTCTTGATTTAACTTCCCTAATGTGTCGGAAGGCGTTGGCGACGGACCAACCGACAAGAGACATCTTATTACATGATTGCATCTATCCGGTGCGCTATGGTTACGTTGTTTTCTTTCATATGAAAAGGCACTTTATTGCATTACTGCTAGAATGCACAAGTTACACAACAAGTCTTTTATAAACATTAATGGGTTTTTGAAGATTGGAGAACAGATTCTATGCGTCTGGGGGCCTTTTCTTAAGCGATAACTAAATGCTATCGTTTTGGAAATACCGTAGGTGATGGCTGGTTACCCAAAAATGATGTTCGAACCTTAATTCGAAACATGTAGCTAATAATCCGTGAAACATCATGGACTCTATCATCTTATACGAACATCGACGAGAAAAAAATTCAGAAAAATAAGATTTCTAACCAACAAAAAAATAAAATCAAAATTAAAATTATCATAAAGATTCTTCATCGCGATCATTATCGTCCTGTAGCAGTCCATAACTGAACATAGTTTTTCCTCATTTCAAGCCATCTCACATAGACGGCTTGTCGCTTGCAGCGTTAAGGTTTTGTTAGCAAATTAACTTTTATCAAACCACGCGGATGAAGTTAGTTAGGAAGTCTATTACATGAGACAGGCCAATTTATTCTTCCTGAACGTACAAAGAAGCAATTTGTACGATAAATTGATTTATCTCGAACCATTGATACCCTGGATCGCTTCGCTCGGCAATCGAGTCGGCAATGTCTGCTCTGGACATCTATACTTGTCAGTTATATTATTGGGAAAATATTTAATTTCCTACTTTTTATCAGCAATGTATGTATAATTTAAGTTGAATTATATCACAAACTTTCTAATGCATGCGCTCTGTGGTTTAATAAACCTCTATAGACAGAAATCTTATATGTTTTTGTCTATTGCAATTTTGGCATAATATTGTTGTTATACCGGAGCCAGACATAGCTCAAAGTATTTGTACATTTTTGACCTTGAAGTCTACAAAGTACTACAAAACTTTGTGAAGATGTACTAAGGAAGACCATCGACAAGTGCGTGCGTGCGTATAGATAAAAAATGTTATTTTGAAACCCAACAACTTTATACAGTTACACAAAGTCCCCGGTACACTACATGATCATTCAAATGAAGCTATATTTGGCTCCGGCATTATAACAGACTCTTTATTTCCTTAAATATTAATAACCATGAACTAGACGAAAGGTATTGTTGAATGTACTCGTACGGTATTAATAAATAAATTTCTTCAATTTATTATTTATGTCACACATCATTTTTAATAAACAATAATTTAATTTTAAACTACATATTTTTCTTTAGAATCAAGAAGTTTATATACTTTCAATTGAGTAGCTCTTGTGCTAATAGTTTTTGATAAGAGCACATCCGATATCCGACGATAACCTCATCATATGATGTTGAGGTTATCATCGGCTATAGGACAACATTTAAAAATCGCACGTGAGTATTGCATGTTATCTTCACAACATTAAAATAAATTTAAAGTTTCTAGAACTATCTAAAGTACGGCAATAAACCTTCAATTATTTAAAGGGTATCAAAAGAGAAATTGAAGAAGACGTGCCCATAGCATTAGTGTGCGTATTAAAACCCATTTGTGACATTTCGTGTGAATCTTCTCGTGACAAAAGCTCCTAAACAGAGCGGTCACGAAGCCAGGATCAGTCTGTCCGACGGCGTCCACGATCGAAGACGCCGCCATACCGTTCTTGTATCATCTGTCCGTAACAATAATAATAATAATAAATTTTCTTTATTAAAGGTAAATACCCAATATAAAAACATAAATATAATAAAGATAAAAAGTTTTTTGTTTATATGATTGTTTGTTTGCTTGAACGCGTTAACCTCAGGAGCTACTGGTCTGATTTGAAAACCATTGGTAAAGTGGTCAGCAGCTACTAAAAGGGCATCAAACCAATTTCCTTTTGCTTCTGAAGGCTGTAAAATTTTAAAAATCATTAGTATTTTTCATTTTGGAATATTTTTTGTAAATATAACAAGTGTAAGTGTAATACATAAACAAGTGCAATACCAAAAGGCATGCATATAAATTCCTGGCCTTTGAGGAATGAGAATGCTCTTTTCTTGGAGGTCCC
>JANCMC010040673.1:0-10116 GCA_024363005.1 Charaxes varanes
CATACAAACCAACTCACGCTAGCGAAGTTTCTACTTACGATTACTATATATAGACCTTCTGACAAACAACTGTCGGGCAACTCCAACTAGCCCGGACACGAAGATCTTCCTTTGCGGTGGTTGAGCATATCGACCTTCGCTCTTACCTTTCATTCCTCACCCAAACTGTCTACCTTGGTGTGTCTTCCCACATATCATTGTAAGCAAAAAGGTTTGTGGGCGAATTTAGACCAACCGGCGTTCCTCTTGTATATATAAATATAGACAAGAATTGCTCGTTTAAAGGTATTAAATAGGTAGTTATAAACACAGCATAAGAGTACACAATATTGGATACGTTATGTTCTTCCTTAGTAGCGTAATGAATGTGACTTTATATGCTAATACGTGTAAGATGACAAAATTTGCTGTATCCGTAAGTGTGAAGCCGGAGCGAATCATTTGCAGCGTCTGAGACGTCCTGGCCGGACGTTCCTAATTGGATACACGCAGTTTTGATAAAATGCGAGGTTTGAATATTTTCTGTGATATAATATCGCGTTTGTAACCTTTGTTAGCTTTATAAAGATTTACTAAGTCATTCCGCCATTTCAATTTTCCGCTAATTCCAGCTGTGGATTGACACATTCTCACGATGATGACACTGTCATGCAAGACATGAAAAACACGTTCAAAACTGACTCCATATTTCAATACAGTTTTGAATCGTCAACGGTGATTGTAAATTCAATAATGATTAAGAGAAGTAAACCACAAAGCAAACAAGAAAGCAAATTAATTCGGCAGTCTCTTATTTCAAAATTAGCTTCTGATTTATAGGACATAAGTACTTCAATCCTTTAACCTTTATATCAATAAAAATATATAGATTTATATAGGTTGAAACTACAGTAATCCCCCAAAAGCACGGTAGTTTTATTCGACACTATAGGAAAACGCGTTGTAGAATTATTTTCGTACAACGCACTTGTACGGCCCCGAATGCGCATAATATAACATGTATATATTTTAACGCATTAATATTATAGAAGCACCGTGTAATACATTGGGGAATTATAGTATACAAATACGATAAGGAGTTATAGAGAAAGAAATTAATAAAAATGTTTCAATGTGTTGTTCCAACACTATTATTTGGACACTTATCTTACACTTATGCCCGTGTAATAGACTTGAGGAATAAGAAAAGCTTTTAACCTTTCGCTCATATTTATCAAAAAGCAAGTCTAATATTGATTGTAAAATTTGATTATATAAACGTGTTCTTCCATGTTACAAGCCATTTGCAAGCTTTAAATTATGTACCTTGCCTTCTAAATACCTAAAGTATCACTTATGACTAAAGCTTTGGTCTCTTGACCGTAGCTCACAACGTTGCGTTGCGCGGCATGCGGTTTCGGGCAAATGTATAATTGTAATGCCGGAGTCAGACATAGCTTCATTTGAATGATCGTTTCAATGATCATGTAGTGTGGCCGAGGACTTTGTGTAGATTCACAAAGTTTTGTAGTACTTGTAATCTTCAAGGACAAAAATGTTTTACTAGGTAGATTTCTCTGTTTTGTTAGAATATTTAACCGCTTAATAGTTTCTTTATCCGTTAAATTGTCTACTGTGAAGACAAGTCAGTCTCTATGCAGATCAAAAAATATACCATAAAAGTTCTGTGTAATTTTATCAACACGTAGTGAACAACGCGATGTGCTGTCTGCATTTTTAACAAATTGCTAACATGCTCTTGATTTGGCTTCTGACTCAAAAAAAAGACCTTTTATTAAAATTTATAATTTCGAAACTACGGCGCAAGGCACTAATTGGATGTTCGGCAATTTTAACACCTTAAAAGATTTTCTATGATAAAACTTTGGCGAAAGAAAACTTCAGTCGTTTATTACTAGAAAGTCCTCCTGAAATATTAAAAACCAGAAACGATTGAGACCAGCAATTTTACTAAATAATACGTGTTCTAATAATTATGTTATAACAAAACCCTTATAAAATATTCGAAAAAAAATAGGTAAATTATTTAGACCGAACGGACATCGGACAACAACTTTGAAGTTATTTAATAAATACGTTTATCGCGTATCACATACGGAACCCATCTGCCAATAGCGTGTCATGACACGCTCTTGGCCATTTTATATAGTTATTTGTTCTGAAGAAGATTTTCAGATGTATATATGGCAAAATACCTTAAAAATGTAGAGTAAATTTCTATATACTTATCTTTAATTTATTTTTTATGTCTTTATAAAGTAATTTTACAGACAAAACAACTTACCAAATCTGAATCACTTTCTTCAACTGCTATAGCTATTTCTCTCCTCAAGTGTTCTTCTGCGTCTTCTAATTGCCTATCCAGTTCTAAACTTTCCAATTCTAGTGGTGGTGAGGTCTCCAATTCTTCGGTGCTCAATGATTTCTCTGAATCGGTCTGGAATGTGCTCTGGCTGGGCATTTTTACGATAAGTGGATGAAAATTCAAACGAGAAAGTCCTGAAATGGAAAGTATGCCACTGTTTAGTGAATTTGCTACACGGCTATATCATGGTATATCCTGATGTTGAAATCATTTGCTATTTACTTAAAGTGATATAATAAAAGTAATAACCATTTATTATGCTATTGAGATGTTGGTAGTAGGGGCCCCGGTTTGACTGTCAAATTGACAGTAAACTCCGAAGTTTACTGTCAATTCGATAGCCAATTATCAAAGACTACAAAAAGACGATGTTAATTATAAGTAATATCGTCTTTTTGTAGTCTCTTTTATAATGCCGGAGCCAGATCTAGCTTATTCGGAGCCAGACATAGCTCAATGATTTCAATGATCATGTAGCGTGACCGGGGATTTGGTGTAGTTGCGCAAATTTTTGTAGAACTTTGTAGTCTTCAAGGACAAAAATGTACAAACACTTTGAGCTATATTTGGCATCGGCATTAAGTCTATATTTATTCCTTGTTGTAAAACGTTTAAATATTATAAACTCAATAAAAATAAATTATAATGTTTTTCCAACGTTAATTTTTTAAAGAAGTGATTAGAAGACTCCCACAAATTGGTCATTACAATTTTATTGGTTTCAAATACACCATTAATCTTCAATTTACAAAATTTTTTCGTCTTATATACGGAGAATTGACTGTCGAGCGCTAACTTAATAAGTTAAATAAATGAGTATTACAATAGATCATGACCTTAAAGTTATTAGATACTTACGTATATTAGCCATGAATTCAATATGATATTGAATTTGCGTAGGATTTGTAACTAGTTTTCACAACCTTAACCGAATTCCACAAATAAACATTTAAATTATAATTCATTAACGTATAACTTACTCTTGTTTTCGGCCTTGCCCCTCTTCAAGTTTTTCGGAGTATCGCTTGCCAAATGTGTTTGTGAGATATTAGCGGTTATTGGTCTAATGCATATCCTTTGAAGGCCGCTTCCAGGGAGTAAAGTGGTGATGACTCGTTTGGCGCAGTCAGTATCTGGGCTTCTCTGGGATAGTCCATAGCACTCTTCATTGTCAGCATCGATATCCAGCAAACAATCTTCAAAATGCTCAAAATTCTCTAAGTCAGAATCCAATTCGCTGCGGGAGTTTCGAGAATTCGAGCGATTGAAGGCCTCAGAATTCCGTCTACTACTTGCATGTTTCGATTCAGGAGATGAGAAACTTCTAGCGATGTAGGTTTTGGCTGGAGCCTCTGGATTTTGTGAGGCAGGCGAAGAGTTACTCCGAGGCAGTTGACTTTTAAACCCTTGCATTTTACGTTGCTGTTGCTGATCAGTTCTCGTCGCGATCAAACTCTTACCCCGACCGGAGCATTGATTCGAAGGTGGTTCTTTTCGTGGCATCACAGCAACACGAAAGCGTCTTTCTAGGATCTAAAGCCACTTCTAAATGGAAACTATTCAAATGTAACCCCACAAACGCACTCGTATCCACTTCTTACTGATCAAATTACCATATCAGATAGCAAGGGCGGCTGTAGTTGATATACAATCTGATAAGCACTACTGAGCACGACTGCCTTACAAACGTCGTTACTTCATATTGTAACTTGATTAGTCTCTTAGATATTCACCCACGCTGATTTTTAGTAGAACTCTCGAGTTAACAAACTGGTCACGATTTAAAAAAAAAAAATCAATCAACGCGTAATTTGCATAGAATACAAGGCAGCAGCTATTGCCAAATATTTACTGCAATTTGGAGCACAATAAGAATATTTACTGTTCATTTGCAAAACGCACGTGCTTTGACTTTTACGACTGGATAGTTCAATGGGACGAAGCTTACGTTACGCTACTGAGGAGGCGTAGGTAAAGCTCAAGAGGTAGACAACTTTCTCTTTTTTTTCGGTACCTTGAAGATTTATTAAGTTACTTACCAAAATAACAGGTACATCCACGTATGACACATCCGCAATCAGGTACAGTAATGATTTTGTCGTTTCGCTGCTTAAATTTGATTTATGGGGTTTTGATGAGCTAATTACGAGTACGTGGTGGTTTTACTAGATAATGGACAGATTAGGCTTTGAATTTCAACGTATATCGCGACGATAAAGGGCAACTAAAAAAAAAACAAAGAATATCTACAAAATTTACAGATAGTTATGAGACATCTAAACGTTTGACCATACATAAAGAAGGCAATATTAACGCAATTTTTAGCCGTTTTCATTATTATAACAAAGTCCAATCAGTGTGTAAGTTATTTCTATAATGTGGATATAACAATACTCCAACAAATTTAGACATAGTAATTTAGTCGCCTCATCCAAAAAACAATCTGGAACTAAAGAGCAAAAAATAATTGGTACTTTCATACGATGTCCTAGACACCTACTGATGTTTTCAAATCCGTACCAAACTAAATAATTTCAACGCTACACCGATGGCACCTACTTCATCGTATCAGTAGGTGTCTAACACATCATATTAAAGAACTTACTGATTATATTTTGCATTTTGAAGGCGGTTTTGTTTTTAATTTTTTGTGGAAGGTAGATGTATTTTATTTATATTTAAAACAGGTAGATTTTATTTGGAAGTAAGGGGTGGCATAAGATCTCGCTACCTAAGTCCATCTTACCTGCTTGTGGTACCCCTGCTGATCAACGAACAAGGCGCTGACGCAAACTCTCCAAGATGCACTGGCCAGTAGCGTGGCGTTTTAAGGATAAACACGCCCTTTTACATGCATTGTGCTAGGGGAGAGTCGCAGAAACAAATGGAGGACTATGTCCAGCTGGGCGATTAAAGGCTGATAATAGATGTTTATTTTTAAGACGGGTATATTTTATTTAGGGGTATGGGGTGGCATAAGATCTCCCTACCCCAAGTCCAACTTGCCTCCTCATAGTACCCCTGCTGATCAACGAACGAGGCTCTGACGCTACCTCGCCAAGGCGCACTGGCCAGCAGCGTAGCTTTTACATTAATTATGCTCGGCAATGTGGCAGAAACAAAGGGAGGCCTATGCCCAGTAATAGTAGTAGACGATTAAAGGCTGTTAAATGATAAGTTTTCTTTAATATTAAGAATTTTTTTGATACATCAAAAACCGACTTTGATAAAATTTATATGGGACCACCTCTGAAGTATGTTCTACGAAACAAAAAGGAATCATCTAGATCAGTTCAAATTTGGCCGGGTGAGCGTGTAACATATGTATATTAAAAAAAAACATACAGTCGAATTGAGATCCCCATCCTTTTTTGAAGTCGGTTGAAAATGATAAAAAGACCAGTGTAATTTCTACGTTCAAATTTTTTGAGACTGATATACTTTCTACAATCTATTACATCTTATTAAGGACCAAGTCTATCTTTTTTATATTCGTCTAAGGTCATCTTCGTAATGTCTTATTTGCTATTCCATCTTAATAATTCCTAATTTTTTACCGTTGATTGAAAACTTGTGAAAGTTATATTGAATAAATTATATATATATATATATATATATATATATATACTCATAATATATTAAGTAATAATTGAAATATAATATACATCTTGTGCCTTTCTCCTTCTAAAATAGTGCCATCTATACGAGTATTGTAGAACTACGCAACAGTCGCCCTGAGAAGTAGTTTGCCCTATTGTTAGTAGATGTCGCTGAAATAGATATTTATTGAAAAGTATTAAGTTACATAAAAATAACACATACTAGATTTCTGCATCTTGTATATCCCCGATAACAATAATGTTTAACTATAATTTTTTATACGTTAATGTTGTTAGAAATCGCTAATAAGGAGAAATCTCCCCGTTTAAATTGTTTGTAGTGTAAGTATAAAATCCACCTATTCTAAATTTTTATTGAATTTAGAACCAGAAACTTATTTTTTTTAAGTGCTGTATTTGCTAGTAGGTACTGATTTTTTATTTAACTTGGAATCTTACTTACATAGTTATTAGGTGTGTTTTGTTAATTGTAAATGGATCAAAGGATGTAGCAGATTTATGGCAGCAAATTTTACGCCGTGAACAATTGCTATTTGATAATAGATAAAAGGTTGATCTTGTATGGTAGGTATTGTGACTTACGATAATATTTGCGTCACTTTAATAGATTCAGTTATTTTCTTTAATGTTGCAGCTGCATTTACAATTCTTCCACTAGATTACATCAATGATTGCTGGTTTTAATGTAAACTAATCATCTACACAAAGTAAACTACATCTAAACTTCGGAGGCGCCACTACGTAACAAGATGGCGATGATGTCAAATGGAAAGACGCGCCAAAGCAATCTAGATGGCGTTGTAAAGACAGGTCCACGGACGCGGTACAAACGCTGTCGCGTACCATACATAATCTAACTCACGCTAGTGAAGTTTCTATATACCATCGCCATATATATACACCTTCCAACGAACAACTAGTTCGGACTGAAGATCTTCCCGTGCGGTGGTTGAGCATATCGACCTACTCTCCCATCTTTCATTCCTCGTCGAACGCTTTCCACCTTGGTGTGCCTTTCTATAAATTTAAACTCAGATGACGCAATCTTTGCTCTCTCATACTCTCACTTTCTAGCTCTAATTTGTTTTCAATTTTAAATGTCAACCCAAATCTATACATACCACAAAACGAACACTGACACAGTAGTCCCAACAGCAGTGCAAACGAATCGTCAGAGGTGTCGGTAACGCTAACGTAAAAATCAAAATCGTTCGGTGACAATGACGCGGGGAGAGATGGGTGACCCATTCTATAACTGGTTTGTATTTAATATCTCGACCGACCTCCTCCGTGTTTTGGAAGACACGTTAAACAGTGGGACCCGATTAATGTCACTTTGTGATATTAGTCGTAAGGTTGTAGAGATCGTGGGGGAGCTTCGCAAAGTTTTGTAAAACTTTGTAGTTTCAAAGTCTTTTTGAGAAAAAACTTTTTGAGTTATGTCTGGCTCCCGCTTAAATTGCAGACGTTGTTGCCGATTGCCTTCTAACATCATCCTCGGAACGCCCACGATCTCTGCAATCTCACGACTAATATCACTCAGTGACAATAATCGGGCCCCACTGTTTATGTGTTTTCCAAAACACGGAGGAGGTCGGATATCAAACACAAACCAGTGTTTAAATGGGTGACCTATCTATTAGCCGGCCGCAGCAAGAGCTACTTAACTTAGCGGTCGACTCAAATGACGACCACTGATTAGTTCACGACCTCCTCTCACGATCTATACTAATATTATAAGAAGGAAAGATTCGATTGTTTGTGTGAACAGGCTCTGAATCTACTGTGTTATTTTGAAAAATTCTTTCACCATCAGAATCCTAAATTTTCCCTGATGAACATTGGCGGCGGAATATTTTCAAAAAATAGAGATGCCCTTGTGAAGCAGGGGCAGGCCGCTAGTAAAAGTAGAAATAAGTCGAGGGATATCAGTTATATCCAGTGTTAACATCAACGTTTGCACTAGGCGTTTTTAGAAAATCTGGCTGATTCTCTTTATATACGACAATTTAAACAAAGAAAATGTCTCTTCGGTTCAGTTTAAGATAATTCTAAAAGGCAATACCAATTTTAAGTCCAACCTTGAAGATGATTCTCTCACGTTTTTCTCTAGTTGCCTTAATAGCAATTTGAATTGAAATCACCTTTTTGAATTTAGATCTAGATAATAGCAAACATGACTTAATTTTATGTGGCCTTGGAGACGAATCTCCCACGTTCTCTTTGTCATATTTATGTTTAAAGGTATATTAAAAATACGCTATTCTATATCAGGCGTTATTTTGCTACAATCCGCGAAAAACAATAAATAGATTTTCAAGGGATTGGGCCAAGTCAGCAACTATTTTGTTTCTGATAATATTTACGTAATAATCAAAACTGTCGGTTTTTTCCAAATAATCGATTTAACGGGAATTTGTTCAGTAAATTGTGATAACTGAAGTGATAAGATATAATCTTCAATTCAATTGCACTGGCCGTGACCATGACTCGTTTTAGTTGCAATCAACAAGAGTAATATATTAGTGTATTTTAGTTCCTTTTTTTTCTAGTGAAACAAATCACACTAAATACCTCTTCCTCTTCATGAACGTCGGTTCATATGCAAATCATATGTCCGACCGGACTTCAAGGCCTGTTCGAATATTAATCAAGACGTATGCAGTACTTAATACATATGCTGCATTTATATTCCACGCGAACTGTCTCCTTGAGATGGCCACAATCTATCGCGGTAACAAAGCCATGTTTTCAAAGCGAATGAAAATTGATTCCGCTTCAAAGTGGAAACATAAGCGATGTACGCAAAGCGTATGGTCCAAGTCTGGCTATTGATAATTGTAAGTTGTAATAATATTTCCAAACAATTATCTGTAATGCCTATATTTCCGTCGCTCCGGTTTTAGAAAGAAACGTGAGTGAAGGCACAACAAGAAATCAGTACAAGTCACTGTGCAGCTGTGCTTTGGAGGCGATGTTCGTTGGTGGGCGTAAAATTAGGATTACAGCATTGCCCAATTTTTTTTTTTTAAGGCGTTGCCAAATTTTTTCTTTTTTTTTAAAAGCGTTGCCCAAATTTTTTTTTTTTTTAAAACAAACTAAATAAATCTATTAACGTAGTTTTTCATTTTTTTTGCTAATCGCATGTTATTTTATTTTTAACATAACATATTGATTTGATGTTTTATACAAAATAAAGGTTATGAACAGTACGTACGATGTTGTAAATGTCTTTTTCAAAACCAGTCGCGACATGATAAAGGCTGAGACACATTTCTTTCTAGTGATAAGTTTATTATAGTAGTCTTTATTCATACATCTCAAAGACAGCCGTACAAAGTAACCGGTAATGGTCCTGAGATTATGAATAGAATCCTTGTAAAAGATTCCCTAGTTATTCAAGGAGCTCTTGAATATTATGTCTGTTACGCAGATACTACTATTTATCGTTGTTTTTGCATTGATAACGATTGTACTAAAGTGATAAATATAAGGGTGTCCAACTTTAGTGTATCGTACAGGTTCTGTCTTCCCCAAATAACGTGACATAATAGTTTTTGTCCTGATCCGCGTCAGTGTTGGATATTGATCTTGATCAATATTATCTATTATCATAACGACAGAGTAAACTGGGAGCCTAGCACGAACATTTTCGATAGTTTTACTTACTTACTAAGTTCGAAACGAAATGTCAAATGAAGGTTCGTGCTTCCATTTTACACGACTTACATGTCCGTAACGTCGAGGATTCGATACGTGCGAGTTCTAATTTCATTAGAGCTAGCAATATTTAGCAACTAAGTTGTGTGAAACGGTGGCATTAATATTTTACCTTCGGTTTTTAACGTAAAAGTAAACAAAACTATCGAGGATGTTCCTTCTAAGCCCCCTGTTGATCGTATATAACAAAATGGATGCACCTATATTAACTCTAAAACGTAAAACAAAACCTCACTGTAAAAACAAATGTATGACGGTATCTTCAAGACTTCCGGTCCTGACATACAAACTTTCGTATCATCTAACTTCGTCATCTTCTACGTAATTTATCAGGGTTTTAGGTAAAAACCTATTTATTTCTTATAATACTATTCTTTGTTTGATCATTTATTTCATATCCTCCTTCATTCG
>JANCMC010040729.1:0-10115 GCA_024363005.1 Charaxes varanes
CTCACTTTCTGCGTAGCACCGTATATGTCAACAAACGCCCACAGCCTCAAGGTATGATCCACGTGCATAACCGTTACTGGACTGGATCCATTCCTGCTAACACGCACTTCTCCGTCCAAAGTCAGGGTCACAGCCAATTCGTCTCCCCTTCGCAGACCGTTCGCCGCGTCCCGTCTGACCACCCAGTATTCGGGACGATCCAGGAGTTGCTCGGCGTCGTCTGGTAGGTCGCAAGGTCTTAAAGTGGCCGGATCGCAGGAGGTTAGACCTATAGCCAAACTTCCGGCGTAGGCCGCTTCTGTAGCGAGGATTTGGACCACTATCGTCTGTCCCGGACGCATGGGACGCGCCGTAAAGACGTAACCCTGACAGAATTCAGCCTCGACTCGCGCAGCTACACCTCTGTCGTTCACGAAATGGACGTTGCGACCTTTAGTTCTGTGCAGGCTTAAGGGAACTAGCGGGTTCTGGTATCTCGGCGCAGGAAGCGGCTCCTCGACTGAAAGCGAACGTAGGCCTGATACCAATCTGTCTTCCTCTGAGATTGGGCTTTGAGTGCATCTTCTGACTTGGTTCGGCGCTCGGGGATCAGCGAATTGGACAGCCGTGCAGTTTCCGTATACATCTACCAAAGCCCATAGTGGACTCCTGGTGTCTACACCATTGAAGAAGAATCCTTTGTCCTCCCCGTTGATACCGAAGTGTACGTCGCCCGCTGAGTCGACGTAGTAATGCAATATGTTGTCCTTTTCGCAGAACCTTTCGCCCAGAGCCTTGGCCCAGTTGCCGGGCTTATTTGTGAGGTCCGGGCACGCGTACTTGGGGAGGGCGTGCGCGAGTGTGGTCGGATCGTGGGTGGTGAACCCGAATCTGATGACGCCGCTCCAACTGTTGGATATTTCCACGAAGCGGATGCACACCTGTAATCAAATTAACCCTATTAATTTCCGTTAAACGTTGAGTCACGATTCGGTGACTTTGGCGTAGGTGTTTTCATTCGGACCGATCCTTTTATCTCTTAAAGGGAAAGTGACCTTTGGGCGTTTGTTAATTGTCCTAAATGGTATTGTACATTGAATTAGAACTGTAATAAAGTTATATGCTTGTGTATGTACACAATATAAAATACGTGCGTTGCTTCCGCCATAAGACTTTCATCAGCAAATCGGAGTGTAATATCTATAGCTGAAGAGTTTCTTTGTTTGTTTGTTTGTTTGTTTGAACGCGCTAATCTCAGGAACTATTGGTCCGATTTGAAAAATTCTTGCATTGTTAGATAGCCCATTTATCGAGGAACACTATAGACTGTATACCGCTATGTATCACGCTAAAATGGTTTTTTTTTGTACATAAATTTACGCTGATAAAGTCACTGGTTCAGCCGGTAAAATTTAAAAGAAGCACGTCTCAAACAAGTCACCATAGTTAGAGAAGCACATTCATAGTGTTACATGTAATTAAAGAAAGTCACCTTTTCGTTAACCCTCACGGGTCTGGCACTGAAGGCGACCCCTTTGCAGAACGACTCCACTCGCCTGGCTGTGGCGCCGTCGCGGGACACTCGCACGTTTGTCCATCTCGGAGGAGCCAACGCTGAGGAGAGACCCGTCGCTGCACGACGACTGAGATATGCCCGCATGGTGACGCTGTGGGAGAAGGAAAACATCCTTAAGACGTCATCTCAATACACCGCTAATGCACAATGCCAACGAACTTGGTTCGTACGAACTATTGTAACAGCGCCTAAGATATGTATGTAGTTAACAAGATTTTAGGAAATGGATTTGTACGTGTTTTTTTTTAATAATACAAGGAATGCCTATGCTTAATCCTAGGAATGTCCACCATTATTCTTACCCCTCCTACTAAGTGTAACAACTGTGTGCGAAAATAACCTAATCATCGACCAAGGTGGAAAGGTTGACGTTGCAAAATTTCCATACTTTATATCAATCTCCAGTCAAAATATCGTTACATATATCTAATCAATTGTAAAAATTTCATTGTTATTTCATTTTAATAGCCTTATCTAAATGCACAATAAATGCAATAAACCAAACTTTATTAATAGATATTAGTAGCCTGATTACAGATTAATAAAACGTAGATACAGATAATACAAAGAAAAAAGATAACAAAAAAGTATGTGACAGTGTGTAAATTTCATGATCGATACATTTAACGGTATAAAATAACCTATTTTGTACCTTAGAGAGAATAATTCAAGATATCTTTCATATGAACTTATTATTTAACCATAATGACTTTAAAAATACAATAATTACTACATTTAGGCATATTTTATTAGAGTCCTCACGCTTGCAGTCGTTTTGGTCTGTAGCGAAATTAGACCGACTCGTGCGGGTACCAGTACTTCTATAACATAAGATCAGCGTAAAGTGGCGGCAATATTACGCTAAGTGATGATATTGTTGCCGCGTTTCATTCGGTTTGCGAGAGTTCCCGGTGGCCCGAACCCTTCACAAAGGCCAGCAACGCATCTGTAAGTTGGCGGGTGATGTAAACGTCCATGGGCTTCAGTAGTTACATAACTGAACTGTCAGCCCGTTTGCCCCTTGTTATATATAAAAAGCCCACTCATAAAACACTTACACATATTTCCAAATTTCGGACCGAGACGCAGAAAATAAGTAGTATTATAGATCTCTTCCGTTCTTAAGGATCTACAAACCTTGATATTAGCACTGATGTGCTTTCTCCTGGGAGGCCGCCTCGCCACTTCCCCACTAGTGCTGGTCACGTAAAGCATCATTTTGCAACACTCTGTGACATCACTCACTATTCCATTACTTTCACTACACTACTCCGTTGGGACTGTTCACTTCACACATTTTGAATATAATTATGATAGCTAATTAATTTTTAATTATTGTATTTAACTGCGCTATACGTATGTTTACTGAGTTTATCATATAAAAGGTTAATAGTTTTGTGAAATAAATTATGTTTATATATAAAAAAAATCGATACCAATCCATTTGGATTTTTTTTAGCGGGGAACCTATTTTGGTTCCCCGCTAAACCCATGGCACCACATTCAATACCTTAAAAGGCTTCTATTAAATCGTATGAAAGTGCCAATTATTTTTTTCTTTTTAACTCCTTGGTGTGTTTTGAAGGCGGTTGTCTTTTTATTTAAAAATAACATTTTTTGTTTTTTTTTTTTGTAAAAAGTAGATATATTTTGTCTATACGTGATATTGGTATGCTAACTAAACGCTAAATCACTTTAGTGACTGATTTCTCATAAATCGCTGGACCGATTACGATAAAATTTATATGGGGCGACCTCTGAAACATTTTCTTCTAACAAGCCAAAAAGAGTCATCAAAATCGGTTCATTAATGACGGAGAAATCGCGTAACATACATACAAAAAAAGAAAAAGAAATAGTCGGATTGAGAACCTTTTGGTTTTAGCTGTTAAAGGTATATACTACATAGCCATAATACATCAAGTTATTTTAGCTAAGAAATCCCAAAATTGTTATATGATTTGAAATGGACTATCAGCAGCTTATGAGAGAACTTGAGATTACTAGTAATTCTTTATCAGCGACCAGATTATTCGTTATCTCTTATCAGCATGCAGCCGATGACAGCGTGTTCAAATGTCATATAAGACATTAATATCACCACTCTTAAAAATGTTTTAGCAACACCTCAATATATGAGGGTAGTTGACTACTCAGTGCTAATAGGATCTAGCGTTTTGCTGCTCGAGGCAGGAGTTATACAGAGAAAAGCAAAATTGACAGAGCCAATTTTTGTGTGGCATCCGAAGACAGTGCCTTAAGTGTTAACGAGTGCAATTATTTTGGAATATTCCATTATATAGTTGGATATTTAGTGTTGTAATGAGTAAAAAGATTACAGCGCTGTAAAACCTTAACTTATGAAAATAAACTTTTTATTTTCCGTTCTACGAATAAAAGTTACTTGACAAAAGTTTTAGATAATCTTATTTGCAACAAAGAGTGTTAAGTCATTTTTTTTGTTTTGAGTGGATAATTTTACATATAAACCATAAAAAAACATTTTAACCCCTATATCCAAGATTGGACAAAGGCTGCATCCCCACAAATTTGAATTTAACTTTATAGTAACCCCCACCCCCTTTATTTAAAAAATATAATTATGTCCTCTGACTAATGCACGCTAAGCTCAAAAAAATGTAATATTTTACCGTTTTGAAATCTGTTTGTTCGGTTTCATTCTTCTTATTTCAGGGAAGGTTTGAAAGAAAAGCAAGAAAGGAAAAGTCAAAAGATAATTTTCAATACTAAAACATGCACATTTGTTTATATTATTGTCAGTAATCTATTTAAGTTCTTATTGTATGATGAACTGTTTGTTTTGATGGTTAAGATGAGCACTCCAAAAAGCGGAGCAATAGGGAATTTCCTACTGCAGTGGCATTTGTGCTGAACTTGGAAAATGAATAAAGAATAAATGAAGTGGAATTACTAAAAAAAATCAAATAGATGACGATCGTACTAGACCTTTTCTTATGCCAGAGCCACATACAGCTTCATTCGAATGATCATGTAACGTGGCCGGGGATTATGTGTAGCTGCGCAAGGTTTTGTACTACTTTGTAGTCTTCAAGGACATAAATGTACAAACACTTTGAGCTATGTCTGGCTCCAGCATGATGTGCCATGTAGAATGATTATTTCATAAGACATTAGGCCAGTGTCACGTTTTATCGAAAAGACGATTAAAGGACATTGGTTAATAAGAGACGAGCCTAAACTCCGTCAAGAAAACGTCTTTCGGATCCGCCAGTTAAATATATTATCAACTGTATTATTGTTAACAAATGTCTGAAAGGAGAAACGTGAATCTTTTTATCACTTTTACCCGATTCCGTGTGCTAATGTTGCGTGTTGTCGCACTCGTAAATCTGATTTCGACATTTAATTTAGAATTGGTATTGCAACAAAATTTATGTATTTCATTAGTTTTGTTATACGCGTTAAAAACACACTTGTTCGTAAGTCATATCATACAGTCGAAGACTATATCTTACTTATACTTCTTATACTAATGTATACAGCTGAAGAGTTTGTTTGTTTGTTTGCTTGCGCTAGTCTCAGCAACTACTGGTCCGATTTAAATAATTATTTCAGTGTTCGATAGCCCATTTATCGAAGAAAACTATATTCTATATATCATCACGATAAAATTACTTACCTAATTTTATGCTGACAAAGTCGCGGGTAAAAACTAGTTTAAGATTTTTATCTTCGTCAGATTTTTATCTAGCGAATCAACTCCAAGCAGTTTTCTGCTTGGGGTTGATTCTCTCCACAGTTTTGTACTTTATAGTTAACATGTAATGAAAATGTATTAAACTCGTTTTTTGTAAGAACTTTTTTTTAAAGAGTTTCTTTCCGATTCTTCTCGTGGCTCGACTATTCCGAATCAGTGGTAGCTTTCAAAATATTCCAAGATTCAAAATATCGTAAGAGTCGATTTGAATAAAACATATTTTTATTTGATTTTTTTATACATTTGTAATATAAAAAAGAGGTCTTAGGGTCGTCCCGCTGCGGAAAATAGAAAAATGGCCTTAACATTATGCACGAGAAATCTCGTTATGTTTTATGTTGTTAACATGAAGTAAATTGTTAGATAACTCAGTTATTCAACGGTTTAAATCACCGCAAACAGATTTCCGTGTTACGTACACATGGATTACTGGTAGATTATATTAGTTGTTATATAGATTTACAATTTTATTACATTGTACTTGGAATTTGTTAACAGCGATGAGTGAATGATTAAAGGCTTGATAGCTCAACGTTTATATAGTCCTCCTCATCGATTTCGATGACGGCGACCCAAGAAATCATCGATTACGTCTTTTATGTGCCCTCTGCAACGTGATGGACCCCGCACCCGCACGGAGAATCCATGGAATGCTTCTCGTGGTTCGAATCTTCCGAATCAGTGCTAGCTTTTAAAATATTTGACGAATCAAAAGAGCTAGTAGAAGTCTACTTGAATAAAATATCATTTGAATTTGATATGAAACAGGCCTTTTTCGGTTCTAAAACATCGATTTGGCTGTTACATCTGAGTGTATCTCTAATTACGTAAGCAAAGTATATTGCAAAAAGTGTGGGTACCATGACACCTCCTTGTTTTACTTCACTGGTGATATTATTCTTCTCAGAAAGCTCACTCTCACGCTGAACCTGCGCTTTGATACTAACACGAAATTGGCGAATAAGGTTAACGAGCTTTTTGGTAACGGGTATAGCCGCTGACACAGGTGTAATGCCTGGTTAAAATCCAACTATTACTCTCTAGTCACCTTACATATATAAAAGGTTCGTTTAAAGCCTTATAACTTAAACGAAACCATTCCTTCTTGTTTCTTTTCAAAATACACTCTCGCGTTTCATTCCTTTTGGGAGCCCGACCCCATCAGTAATTGTCGTGCAGACGGACAGTTTATGCAAGTTAATTATTCTGACTGTCTGTATACGAGGGGACACGTGTGTACCGATGTGGAACTTGGCTAAATTGGTGCCGTTGGGTGTACACCTGCCACAATATTCTTTAAAACTATTTATTTTATTTTATCTATACATATAAATAAAATTGAAAGGTATGTTTGTAACATCAGAATTATTGTATACGAAACCTACAGGGAAGACGCAAATTAAAAAATGTAGTAATTTTGCAGTTTGAGGACTCTTCTTAAAAATGCTTATTCTTGTTCTTTTTCTTCTCGAAGTTGTTGTTTGCACTCTAACGAGTGATGTTCCGTCGGGGGAGGTTGACATTCTGCGCGAAACGTAACTCTGTTGCGGATAGGTTAGAAGCGGACGGGGGATCTCACAGCGATCGCCCTGGCTGCTTCGTGTTTGTTTTGCAGAGCGATCGTATATACCGTTACATACATGTAGGAGGCCTTTATAATGTATAATGTACAATTTCTAAACTGTGATAAAGTCCGTACAGTCTAAAAATACACACCGCTCCAAAGTACTCAACTCTACATGCATAATACCGTGTAGACGCAAACACGCAAACTCCTCAACATCATCGGCTTACAGTGCGTGGTTGAGTTTGAGTTTATTATAAAAACGCTGCACACACGCAAGCAAGCGATGCATATTAGTGGAGGGGCGTGCATTTATAGACTGAATCATCTATACCAGCTACATCTGGTAGAAAGCGGATGTGGAGGGGAAGGGGGGAGAGAGCGGATGTTCGCAGGTTGTTATTGTTAAGAGTAATTTGACGGCGAATTTTTGATCGTATCTCATACATGACTGTCTGTATAGTATATTTAACATAACGAACTAGCTCTGACCCGCGACTAGCCCGAACGATTTAGTCAATAATAGTCTCAATTCAACAGTCCCTTGTAATAGCCCAAGCGATAAAGACTTCAATTTATGTTAGGCCCACTCATTCCGTTTCGACGATTCGAGCTTGATGGTTGGGGAGCCCGAGAGGGGATTTTGTGCAATGCTCGAGAGCGTCAGAGAACCATATAGAGCGTATCCTTGCATTCTATAATGTACCCCACCAAGTATGAACTCTTAATATAGGGGGGTTCTTTAGAACCGTTATAAAAACTCGGGCTTGTCAGGTTAAGATAAAGTAAATTAAATATATGGAGATAAGTTTATGTTTCAATTATCTAACGAATTCAGAGTGAAATAAGAAAATGGGAGAGTCACGAAGTTGTAAAAAAAACGTCCGCCCCTCGCTCGTCAAATATTCGACAGCAATTAATTCCTTTTTATTGTAAAGGAAATACCTAAGTTTTACGCAAAACATATAATCTGACTGAGGCGATGTAGCTAAAACCATCACGCGCTACGTAAAACCACGCTTCTGGCGCTATTTACAATATAACCTACCTATATACCATTATGATTTACCTACCTTAAAATAACCTTTTTTAGTGTCTGCACCTATTCTACGTAATCCAATTGATCCTCACGACGCTTTAGTGGATACAAAATTTGCATCTATCCCTCCCCAACTATAATCGATGAAGTACCGTAACTCCAGTCTCTACATGTTAGCGTACGACAAAAAGCGTCTAATTTAATGTCGATGAACCTTTGAAAAGACACCTATTAATTTCACAGTACTCGCCCGACGTGTGATTAATTCTTATATAAACTGACATTTAACATGCGGATTCTGTTTGAGCTCAATATTTGAGTTGTTAATATTTAATGCACTATTTAATTATGATAATCCCGTTATATGTTTGATGTGTAGACAGAATTAGACATACTCGTTATTGTAATTTACACTCATTCGTTACTTTGCGCCTGATTCAACCATCTATTGCAAGTTGACCCGGCAAAACTTTGTCACTTCACTGTCTTATATCAGCAATGGCGTTGACAGGAGACGTCGACGGGAACAGCTAGTATAATAATTATACATTAAATAGCCAGTTTTGACATTAAGATCAAGCCTTGACTATACTTCTATACTTAATATATAGCTGAAGAGTTTGTTTCTTTGTTTGTTAGCTTGAACGCGCTAATCTTAAGAACTACTGGTCCAATTTGAAAAATTCTTTCAATGCTAGATATTTATCGAGGAAAGCTATAGGCTATATATACGTTAAAATGGAATCTATTTTTTTTCCCTAACTTTACGCGGACTAAATCGCGGGCACAGCTAGTTTGGGTTATAGTCCAGTATAGTTGGCAAATAATATAGAAATGTTAGTTGTAGTGGTACAACGGAGGATCGGATACGTTACCGCATCTCCGCTTAACGCCTTTGGGGTCTGAGGTTATGTATCCGCACACGACACGTGATTGTCACGGGAACGCTGGTAGTTTAACACGTGTCTGTGATAGGTTCCTGTCAAAAATGACAGCAGTTAATGGCTTGTATACTCGTGAATATGTAACGATGTTCGGCGAGGGATGGGTAGAGTGTAAATGAAAGCGTGTGATGTATCAGAAACTTTAGCACGAACATTTCCAACCGTTCCATACGACGAGTCGACTGTATCCGGGATGAAAATGTTCGTACTAGGGCTACAGGAGACAAGTCTTAATTGTGTCACACTTTTAATATATGCTGATGCAACCCGTGTTGACGCTAAGGAGGGTCCGCTATTAGCCTAGCACGAACGATTTTTATCTTAAGTTAAATCGACTTGTCGACTCACTGCAGTTTGTACTAGGCCCTCAGGTTGGTGATATCTGTAAATATTGATTGGTGATTCTTAGTTAGTGTTATCTTTAAACTGTGTTTACTTGACTCACATTTAGCCAGTTTTATTTAAAAAATGCGTGTTCTATTATTGTAGATATAACTTGCACTCACGTTACGCAGTTAATAAAACATTATATAGGTATATTTTTATTTCAATAGATACTTTTTTCTTTTTTAACACGTGCGTGCATCGAGTTAATCCGTTCGTTTTCTTGTTTTAAAGGTTAATTAAACAATTTTGTATACCAACATTTTTTTTTAAATTAATTTATTAGGTCATTAGCACATGTGTACATTACATACATTTCGGCGATATATTTTACCAAAACCCTCCCCTCACAATAAAAGTGAAACGACACCAAATGCGAAATCTTGAATAGCGAACGTAAAATGATGAAATTTGGCAAGGAAATAGTTTGTAGTTAGTAGACATTTGCTAAGAAAGGATTTTTGATAGGGTGAGGATATTTGCAACTTTATGAAGTCATGGGAAACAGCTACCTAAATAATATAAGTTTATTCTCATTCTGGCTAGGAAATGGTGAATGAAACTTCAAATTTTTTGTGGTATATTTATTTGTAGAAAAATACATTAAGTTTTTGAAGTGAATCTTCTTTATGTAATATGGGCATTTTTGAGAATGGAATAAACCCTTGAACTCGCGAAACCGTTACCGTAACCGACACCGCAGATGGTTCGTTTTCACTTATGTCGGTACTCCCGGACTTTCACCATTTTATTTCCACTTCCTGAAAGCTTCAATAGCTTTGAGGACGTCTTTGGCGAAGACTTCGGGCAGCTCGAAGGCGAGGAAATGTCCTCCATCTTCTGGAGTATTGTCTTGCACCAGGTTGGGGTATTTCTTTCTTATCGCCCAA
>JANCMC010040781.1:0-12120 GCA_024363005.1 Charaxes varanes
GGTATGTAACATTATTTAAAAAAATTCAAATTAGACCAGTAGCTCCTGAGATTATCGCGTACTAGTAAACAAACAAAGAAACTCGTCAGTTTTATATATTAGTATATCTTCTTAAAATAAAACCACACGCACACCAATGCAAAACGATTTACACATGCAACATATGTATTGGATGATGTCAAAGCGTAAACATGACAACCGTATGTTATATTAATTGTCAAATTTACTTCCCATCCAAAACATAAATTTCATTATATATTGTTTTTCGATAGCTCTAATTTTCTTACAATAATGTCGTGTCCTTTGCGTAGCGGCGCAAAGTTTTGTAGAACTTTGTAGACTTTAAGGACAAAAATGTACAAACACTTTGAGCTATGTCTGGCTCCGGTTTAAGGGTCATATGTACTTGATATTTCTTCCCCCATTAATCAGCAACTCTCTCAATACGAAAGTCATTATGAATAACTACTTTCTTTAATCATTATTTAATAACTTGGTGATAAACTAAAGGTTATTTTAACGAGGGTTTCTCTCGCCTTGCATTGAGAAGAGCCCACAGCAAACTAAGTCGGATAATTCTTTGTTATCACCCTCTGTTGGGTTTCAAATTAACATTTTTAATCTATACGCACGCACGCACTTGTCGATGGTCTTCCATAGTACATCCCACTGTAATTTGACGTCGCTTTAATTGAAAAAATCTCGTTAGGTTTGAGCTGATATCTAAAACGTGTTCCGTAGCTTTAAATAATTGATACCTCTACTAGAAGTTATACTTGGAAAATTATTTAGTGGCTGAGTGTGGTTTTCGAAACACAATATTATCTGATATCAGCCTGTGGTCAATATTGACGCTAATTTAATAGATTTAAGACTTTGATCAGGAATAGCGGTAAATGTTTGAAAACCACTTTCGCGATCATATTAGCGAATATGATTACCGAAATAGTAATTGATCGAATAAATTAGTAAAAAACAAATGGCGCACATTCTATACCGTTGTAAAACTTTAATGCTACATATTTAACAGAAAATATGTAAACAGCTGCAAATTAAATTTTTAATAACCTTTTGCCGCAAAAAGTCGCTCGATAGATATTTAAAAGCTTATAAAAAATACAATTGAATTTGTGTAAAGAATACAGACATATAATATTTACAATTTCGGTACTATTATGCCGGGGCCAAACATGGCTTCATATGAATGATCATGTAGCGTGGCCGGGGACTTTGTGTATGAGTGAAAACATGTCAAGTATCGATACACAGAAATGCTTAGTCAAAGCAAAAATAAGCGAATAATATAATATTGCAATATTATATTTATTCCTCTTCAAAGCGCAAAAGGTCTTTGGCAAAACGTAGATGCGTCAAGCCATAGACAGGGTGTAATGGCACACAATGGGAGACGGCTGTGTCCAGCACACTAAAAACACAGGCTGATGATGATGACGAAAAAACCAAGATCTCGTAAATTGTTTTTAAAATATTAACATAAAGTTTGTATAATAATTCACTGACTGGCTCTGCATTCCAAATTTTTGCCATTTTTACGCCTAACGGAACTCCACTATAAAATCTTATTTCAGAAATTTAAATAAACACAAAACAAGATAAGATGGCAGCTTCACATTAGTGTCGTGAAGCTCCGTAAACAAGCGGGAACGATAATGTGGACGGTTTTCGCGGTGTTCACGCGTGTTCACGCCCTTTCCCCGATCAGAGTCGGTATTTCCTGCGACTAAGCGTTGGCGTCTCTTTCGCGCGGCTTTCACGCGTACACATCCACATTCACGGAACCGTGAAATTAAATTTCGCTACTGGGTTCAATATAATAATTTATATCAATATAATTTTGATGACTGCTTCGTTATAGAAAGTCTGAAATGCAATTTTTATAATTAATAAAGACAGTTCTAATCATATAATATGGCAATTCAAAAGTTCAGCGAGCAGTATCTTCCACGTCTATTTCGCGGCGAGTTCCATGAACGACTGTCAGCATCCCGTGAATGTGGAGGGCATGCGCCGTGAACTCGCGGCGTGAATTCACGGCAATAATGTGGAGCCGCCATAAAAACTGTCCATTATGTAATTACATGTTATTTTGCAGATCTCTCAAGCTATCAGAATATACCTTTTCTTGAGATGTTGATAAATATGTCCGGCGGTGAAAAAGGTTATACGAATGTGGAACTCCGAGAAGAAATTCTAACTCTGATTGTAGCCGGTACTGACACATCCGCTGTTTGCATTTGCTTCACCCTTATCCTATTGGCAAAGTATCCCAAAGTTCAGGAAAAGGTATTTGAAGAGTGAGTTTGCACATTTTTTTAGTTTTATTGCCTCCATCTACCATCCAGGTGCATTATTTAACCTTTTGGCAAGCAAGGGCCGAATCGTTCAAAAAACAGACGCAAGCGGGTCATATCGTTAAGAAATTACACGTTGGCAGGCAACACTTGCAAAATTTGGTGTCTAGTAATGAATTTTAGTAGCAGATACTTAGAATGTTGAATTTTAGTATATCTCATAAAAACTTTACGCACGTGTAACGCTATTATTGTCTATTTTAAGAACTAGAGATCGCCGTTATTGGAAGTAGGTTTTAATATAAAAAATGTAAGAAAATTATGTGGAAAATTATAAAATATAAAATTAAAAAATATTTTCTAATTTAATGAACGGGAACGGGAATGGAAACGGGAAAGGGGACGGGAACGGGAACGGGAACAGACCAGAAATAATATTATAGGAAAAAAGTATGTATAGTAAATAACCCAACGTTCAGGCTGCAGGACAGCGTTTGCCAGGTCTGCTAGTATAGAATATATTATGATATAAAATGTGTATACAATCTCTTATATGTGTGATTACCACCTCTGTGACGTTATCTACATATAATTTCTTTAATATTTAGACTGCAACAAGTGTATGGTTACTCCGATCGATTGTTGGTGAAGGAAGACTTAAAACATTTGAAATATTTAGACAGAGTAGTGAGGGAGTCACTGAGACTATTCCCCCCTGTGCCATTAATTACAAGGAAAGTGAAAACCGAAGTTAAATTACGTAAGTTTGAAATATGTTCTCAACGATTCTTGTACGCGTAAATCATTATATTATACAGTTTTTATCAGAGTGATTCAAGGAAAAATTAATACATATTATAGTAGATAAAAGCCTTCAATTCAAAATAATGAAAGTAAAGAACTGTACATCTTAAAAAGATCTGTTAAAAAAACGAAATTTCCATACTGACCGACGTTATCATCTTTTCAGCGTCAGGCTATAGTATACCTGCTGGGACGTGTATAATTGTTTCGATTTGGGGTTGCCACCGTGATCCTAAGTATTGGGTCCCGGACGCAGAGCATTTTGACCCCGATCGGTTCCTTCCGGAACGATTTCAATTGGAGCATCCGTGCAGCTTCATGCCTTTCAGCAATGGACCAAGAAATTGCTTAGGTTTGAAAAGTCTTTTTCTTCTTCTTAGCGTTATCCCGATCTAGTACCAGGGTCCGCTTAGATTGTGGAGGATGTGACTGTGGGGCGAGTTAAGATGACTGATTGCCATCTGACATTATCCTCGAAGCGCCAACGATCTCTACAACCTTACGACTAATTTCACAAAGTGACATAAATAGGGTCAAACTCTTTTACGTGCCTTCCGAAACACGGAAGTGGTCGAATATCAAATATAGATTAATGCTTGAACGGGTCCCCCATCTATCACCCGGTCGACTCAAATGCCGACCACCGATTAGGGCACGACCTCCTCGCTTTGTTTAAAAAAATAACTTTTATTTATGTACTAAATTTACTTTTTAAATAATATAATGAAAATAAAAACATATAATTTGTCGTTTTGCTATTGGGTTGTGCGGTGAGATATCGCATTTGTTCCGAGCTGCCTATTTGATGTGTACTTTAGTATATACATTGTAATAAATTTAGACTAAAAAACAACAGAAATAATTTCTTAATCTGGACTGGCCCGTTGGCGCAGTGTGCAGTGACCCTGCCTTCTGCTCCGGGGTCGTGGGTTCGATTCCCGCCTGCAGTCTGGGTGTTTTATAGGCATATGTATGTATTTATATATTTGCAAAAAAAAAAATGTGTATAACAGGCGGCTGTTACCTATAACACAAGCATTAAGTTGGCCCATTTTAGTGTCGTCCGTAAACCCCCATCTGAACATTTTATCCTTGCTTCTGCTAACCAGGGTCTGAAGTCTGTTCAAGGACTTCCAGACTGGGGCAATGTAGGACCAAGTGGGAGATTTTCGGCGGATGGAACTCTGTCTTTCCAAATATTGCTCCCCCATTCTTGAAAGTTCGGAGATCAATTAGCCTACTCATTTGATGACAGTTTGTATGAAAGTCGATGAAAACAACGCGGTTGAAGTCGCAGGTTGAAGCTAGTATTTTTATAAGTGACAAATGACGAAGACATAGCTCAAAGTGTTTGTACATTTTTGTCCTTGAAGACTAAAAAGTTCTACAAAGATTTGAGCCGCTAGTAAAGTTTCCGGTCACACTACATGATCATTCAAATGAAGTTAGGTCTGGCGCCGGCATTATGGTCTCATCTTCACGTTTTAGTTGGGGCAAAAGTCGTAAATTCAATTTTGTACCAATTTAACTGTCACACTTAGTTTCAGCGCGTTAGTTGGTACTCGTTACTATATACCCAGTCTAGTCCAAGCCACTCCCGTCTGTCCTTGGGCGTTCAATAAAACGTTATGTTTACTCGCCAGAATTATCAGCCCTGCCCAATGGGGTACGGTTTAGTGGCGGCACTTTTAGCATACTTGAATACGACGTGCGACGTTAAAGTAAAAGCCTGCTGCCGTATAATGTATTGGATAATACGATATGGATCCATTTAGGTAAATGTTCCAATATCGTCGCTCCAGAGTGCAAAACTTCGTTTTATTTTTATGTTTAAAGTGCTAGTTTGTATAAAATGGAATTAAATAGAGAACAATGTTGAACATTACCGTAATGAAAAAGGATATATCGAAGCATTGTTATGTTCTTTCAAACCTTTCTTTGCTGGAAATTCAGTGTAGATGCTTTGGCATTAACATATGTTAGGCAAGCGCATTACATCAAATTCAAAAGATATTTTATTCAAGTAGACTTTTACAAGCTCTTTTGAATCGCCAAATATTTTAAAAGATACCACTGATGCAGAACTCTTTTAAAAATAGTTCTTACGAAACTAAGTTTAAATTACATTTTTGCATGTTAACTATAATTCATAATTGAATGTTAGTATATACATCGTTGAATGTATCAACATTGTGTGTAACTTATAAACGTCTATCTATTCTTAATTTCGGATTTTCTTCGCAGAATATGTGTAAGGGATATTTAGGACCGCGTTTCGGGGTAGTATATCGTTCATTAAACAGAAAAGTCGCACTGCACAAGTATATTCCATTCTACTAAGAGATTGCTGATGGTCGAAATTCGGCCAAAAATCTCTACATTTGCGTACTATATACTTATTTAAAACTATATACAAAATGTTCATTCTTTGTACAACGACATTTTTATATTTGACGATTAATATTTTTACCACGTTCATGGCTCTGAGTTGACACAATCTTATACTAAAATGTACACATGTGTGTATATGTGTGCGTGTGGTCTTATTTTAATAAGTTAATAATGTATATTTTATATAAAAATTAACAATCGCACACCCTATTCCATATGAATTTCAATTGTGCCAAATTTTATATTCCTCCGTCCGCGCAATTTCGTGAAATGGTACTGAAAGTTTTCGTTTCACGTATTAATATATAGACAAGTAGTGAGATAAAAATTGCACACAGCGCAGCCATTCCTTTTTCCTGTGACCTCACCTTGTATATACAAGTACTAACAAGGCTTTTCCATTATGCGAACGACAGCAGAGTAAGCAAATAGCATTAAAAGAAAATGATTGATTTACGTTATCAATTCACAAATATCTACTATCGTATGAAATGGCCAAGAGCGTGTCAAGAGATGATTATACTGGAGGGTTCCCTATCTGATACACGATAAAGGGATGTGTGATAAATAACTTCAAAAGTTTTTGTCCTTTTTCGCTACAAATAATTTTCCAAATGAGTTTTTAGCACGTCCTGTCAATATACAAAATTTCAAGTCTCTACATCTAATAGTTTGGAAATCCTAGGGTAAGGGACCAGCTTGCGGACGGACGGACAGGGCGAAACTATAAGGGTTCCTTTTCGGACAACGGAACCCTAAAAAGTCCTTTATTGTCTTATTAGTTTTTTTGAGTGTACTTTAAATATCCTGTTCCCTGATTGATGAAACAGAAAATCTAAATCACGTAAGCTAGCATTTGTAAAGTTTATCTCCATCGTCAAAATCGGTGGCTATTTCCGTTTAAACAAACATAAATAACACTTGCGGTACAAGTAATATTTTAGTGCTTAAACATGAATTGGCGATGCATATATCACTCTCAAATCTATAAACAATCCTTGCCGCGTTGACGTCACGGCGGTCAGCAGAGTTTGGCAGAGGCAGCAACTGTCGGAGCGATTTCGAACAATTGTGCAAATTCCAAAGGAGCCTAAGAACGGTGAATATGTCCTGAGAAAACGAGGAAGTTGAAGCGATAGGCAATCCCTTCAAATTCCTCGTTTTCTTAGGACATAATCATCCTTGTTGTATTAAGGAAGTTCTGACAATTTAAACTTTTTCATGTAAAATATGCATTATTGAATTGTTAACAATACGACCACACGCACACTAATGCCAAACGATTTATACACACATGTGTACATATAACTATAAGATTGTGTCAACACGGAGCCATGACCGTGATAAAAATATTAATTGACAAATAAATATACACAACAATGTCGCTGTACAAAGAATTGTCATTTTTTATATAGCTTTAAATAAGTATATCGTACGCAAATGTAGAGATTTGTGGGCGAAATTCGACGATAAGACAATCTCTACTAGAATGGAATATGTGTACTTGTGCGGCGAGATATTTCTGTTTCATATACAATATACTACCCAGAAACGCGGTCCTAAATTCCTTACACATATTCTAAGAAAATGATCTGAAACTAAGAGCAGCTGGCCGTTTATAGTAATGACAGTGGTGTTTGAAATAACATTGACAGAATGCGTGCTGCAAATATCGTCAAAGAGGATATTAAAAAAATGTTTGTCTTTTAAAACAGATGCTACGGTCGAAGTTATCTATATGAATAAAAATTAGTTTCCAAAATGTACGTACGCGTTTAACTTTCAAAGGACTGCATCAAATTTGATGAATTTTTTTTTATTGTGTTCGTTATTGTTAGGACAAGGTTTGTATACTTAAAAATGTCTGTCGAAAAATAATGTTATAAGATAATAGAATGTAGTAAATAGTAAGTAATCCAACGTTCAGGCAGGACGACGTCTGCCGAGCTCGCTGGTTTGTGTCTAAAAATCCTAATAGTGTCGTACGTGGTTTTATCGCTTGCCAGCCAATCATTTGATAGTTTGTTTATGGATTCTGTAACGATGCCATGGCGAGTTCGCGTTCTCGTTTAGTTTTCAAAAAAATTGTTTATGGTCACCCTCATACGAGTAGTATACACTTGCAGTCATAAAATCGCCGTATTTATGGTCTGCTGAACTAATAAATTTAATGATCCTAACTGATGTTTTGAAGGTTTGGTATGCTGGAAATAGTTAACGTTTCTGGTATGTAGTTTACAATGTAAGTAGCATTTCTTTATGTTACGTGGGGCAAACTAGCGTGGCGAAACTTTATTTGGGGGCACTGTGTGCCGTATAACGTAACTCTCTCTCTTTCTAACTTCACTAATTTATATCCCCCTTTCAACTTCCTTTCGCCTTGCCCGATCACACTTTTCGTAAAGCTATCGACACGCATTCACCAGCTTACTCCCCAAGTCAAGTTTGAGTAAAGAAGTTTTCCTTCAAAAATGAAACAAATAGAGAAATAATAAATCCCCGCATCCCCAACAAAAAGCCCTGCCTATGTACATACCGATGCCTTGATACAAGTACAGAGCGCACTAAATCACTAATGGATACATAAATTCATCGCGCGCAGATTTTAAAACAACGGGTCCATCAGGCGTTCTCTGTTTGTTTACTCGAAAAACAATGGCGGAAAAATGTTTCGCCGATCTTACGCTTCGGCCCACGAACTGAGCGATACCGGAGCGCGGCTTGAATATTTAATAAGATCGATATTTATTATTGAATTGAATTTAATATTATTGAATATATAATATTATTGAATATTTAATAAGATAGTATTTAATTAAGATCGGAAAGGACATCGCGGGAGACCAAGAATGAGATGGAGGGATGACTTGGATCGTTATAATGGAGATTGGCAACGCATAGTCATAGGCAGAACCTTATGGAAAGAGGGTAGGGAGGCCTTTGCCCTGCAGTGGGGAAAAATGGGCTCTAAATAAATAAATAATAATATTATTTTTTTATCAAAAGAATATTAGGAATAGTTTTTAGGTATGTCTAATATTCCCTTTTCCCCCTCCTACTAAGCTTAAATTCAAAGCATGTATTAGTAGCAGGTGCGACAATACCCCAACGGCGGTGGGGTTTGAACCGTGTAGCTTGCGGATTTCAGTCCATACCTTATACCGTTGAGCTATTGAGGCTCTATTTAAATTTTATATGTATATTCAGTATGTCTGAGAATCGGCTACCATCTATCTAATAAGGGTAGCCCATACGGGCGAAGACGCGGGCTACAACTATATATATAGTAATATATAAAGCTGAAGAATTTGTTTGTTTGTCAGCTTGAACGCGCTAATCTCAGCAACTACTGGTGCGATTTGAAAACTCATTTCAGTGTTAGATAGCCCATTTAACGAGGAAGGCTAGGCTATATCACGCTAAAACGTTCACCTTATTTTACGCGGACGAAGCCGCGGGTAACTACTAGTAAATCATAAAGCAAAGCCATGGTCATAAGCTACTGAGCAATAAGACATATCTAAGGCAAGTATGAAATACGAGCACGAGGTCGTTCCAGGTTCAGGTTGAAAAAAACCCGTCACATCTAGAACGCCCTTATAGCTCAATACCTACGAGATATCACGTTACAGTAGGGGTCAGCGCTTCGACTGACTTGCTTTTAGGGTTCCGTAGTCCTACAAGGAACCATTAAAGTTTCGCTCTGTTTGCCTGTCCGTCTGTATGTCCGCAAGCTGGTCCCGTCTAGAATTTCCAAATTATTAAATGTAGAGAGTTGAAATCTACCATGTTGACAGGACATGATAAAAACTCACCAGAAATATTATTTAAGCCAAAACGGAGAACAACTCTTGATGTTATTTCACAAATAACTTTATCTAGTAACAGATGCGAAACCCGTCTGTATAAGCGTGTCTTGACACGCTCTTGGTTACTTTTTATGTGTTAATTGCAATGGAATGAATTAATTGAGCCAATAAAATATCTTGCAAATGCGTTTACAGTTTATATAAATGATCAGTTTTGAGAGAAAATTCATCGCTATAATGACTTTGCATAAACTAAGCCCTTTTCAAATCACCTTATATGTATATTTATTTATTTATTTATCAACATATCCGAAAAAACATTACAGTTCCCCAATTTGTGTTTTCGGTACCAAATAAATATACATTAATTACTTAAAACTAATATATATAAATAATAAAAACCTGTTCAATACATTGAATTCCATATAGTGTGATGTGTCTAATAGATATTTTCTTTCTTTTTCGCACGAGAGCTTTTTTAACGTGCGTTAAAAAAGCGTTTAAATGAGAGATAGTTACGGATTTTCATGTTTATATTCACATTGCAGCACTGTTAAACCGCGTCGTTTTTTTTATTGAACAATATTCTAATTTTAACCCTATGTATATATAATTACGTTCTATTCTTGTTTGAAGGACGCTAAAGAATTGTCAAAGCCGATATTTAACGCAGCGCTTTTTTAACTCTCGTACGAATGAGGTCTTTCTCTATTAAACTCAAAATGTATGATATTCATAGTCCATTGAAATGTTACATTTTTTGGGAAAACCGCGGAAAATTATAAGGCTGATTTTTTTTCATTATAGAGGTGGTGCCTAGGGGAGTTTTACTCCAAGTTTTCGGGATCCTCGACCCTAAGCATCAGCCGCTATATTGAAAAAAGGGGTGTAAATGGTTTTTATTTAATTTTTTTTTCGAGGTTCAATGTAACTTACTTACTTACTACTTTAAGAAACTCATGTAAAAGTCACTTTTAAGCACAAATATTTTTTATATAGTATGTAATACAATGGTGATAAGCGACATAAAGCGTATAACGTCGAGAATAGCGTTGGGTATAACGTCGGGTATTGCGTCGGGTATCACGTTGGATATAGCGTCGGGTAAAGCTTCGAGTATAGCGTCGAGTCGTTGAATATCACGTCGGTTAAAACATGGAGTATAGCGTCAGGCATAGCGTCGGATATTGCGTTGGGTAAAGCGTCGTGTACAGCGTCGGTTATCACGTCGTGTATACCGCCAGTTATCGCGTCGAGTATAGCGTCGGCTGTAGCGTCGTGTATCTTTCGTTCCTCCAACACATGAGCCTTCTCCAACCTCTTCTCTTTTTTTACTATAGACAGCAGTGGTGCTAACGCCTGCAGCCAGAGGCGTATAAACGAGGGAGTAACGTATTACCAGCTGATCGCGGAGGCGAAGCAGTGGCAGATTAACCTCGAGGAGTTGGAAGGAATAGCCCTCGGCTGTAGGGTAGCTGCGAAAGGAATGCGTATTTTAGTTTAATTCGGTTGTAATCCGATATAGCCGTTGTAGGCCCCCGTAGTGACGGTTAGCCGTTCAAACTAAAAAGAATCATACTAATAACGGAAACAAAGCTGTTGTAATGAGAAAAAAAAAATGTTGTATAATACAAATGAGGAAATTACAAATTTATTAATAAAAAATGTAATCATTATGAATGTAAATATATGCGTATATATGGTGCGTATAAGATATCAATAGACGCGGCAAAAATTGAATAGCGTACTGTCGGCAAATGTGTAAAGCCGGCGCTGCACTGTGGTGAATTGAAGGAATTTATGTGAAAATAATAAACAGTACGCTAATAAAAATCTGGGAAATGGGACGACCGAATGGTCGAAGACCAGTCGGCCGTCCCAAGTACCGCTGGAAGGACCAGGTTGAAGGGATCCTGTGTCAGCTTTAGGCCACGCAGTGGCAGGAAACGGCACAGGACCGCAAGAAGTGGCGTCTCTTGGTCTCCGAGGCCATTCGGAGCTCCAGCTTGGGTCCATGCGCCATCGCAGTAAGTAAGTAAGTAAAATTCCCAACTTCACAGTAGAGCGTTAGGAACATGTAAATTGAAATTAAATCATCATTCTATAACACATTACTGTATACAATTATATATTGAAAATGTATTGCAAGTACCGATTTGTAAAAAGATATTAGTTATTTTTATAACCAATAGCTTTCTAAAATATATTGCATCATTTTATGTCTGGAAAATGCGTTTACGCACCCCAGTCGACACTGAACTAGATACTCGAGAACAGTCTGCATTTAATATAACATATGGTGGTCACGGTTAAGCTTTGACATCAATACATGTGTGTGTAAATCGTTTGGCAGTGGTGTTGACGCTCTTTCACGGAAAAACTACTAAATGGATTTTAATACAACTTTAGAATAATATAGTTTATACATCAGAATAACACATAGGCTATAAATTATAAAGATATCGTGCGAATTGTCGAAAATATTACGATAAATGTCAAGTTTTTACATAAAAATGTACCTTATTGGTTAATAACCAATGAGGAAATCTGCATCCGATATGATATGGTAATATGGTTTTAAATCGGCGTGAAGTGGCGGCAATGCTGTCACGTCTAGTGATGGTGTTGTTGTCGCGTTTCGTTCGGTTTGTGAGGCGTTCCAGTGGCCTAAACTCATCATTAAAAGCCGCCAACGCATCTGCTAGCCTTCTGGTCCAGCGAAGTCCATGAGCAAGGGGCGATAGTGCTGCAGGTCAAGTGATGGTATTGTTGTCTCGTTTCGTAAGGTTTGTGAGACTTCCCGG
>JANCMC010040816.1:0-118232 GCA_024363005.1 Charaxes varanes
TGGAATATTATGCATATTTGTACTTGAAATACTATATTAAAAGTACTAAATTAGCTATTTAAGAAAATCTAAATTAATTTAAAAGTATTTAAATAGCTATTTAAGAAAATCTAAATTAATTTAAGAGTATTTAATTGGCTATTTAAGAAAATCTAAATTAATTTAAAAGTACTTAATTAGGTAATTAATAAAATCTAAATTAATTTCTCAAAGCCGATAACGTAGCCGATTCTCAGACCTACTGAATAAGCATATAAAATTTCATAAAAATCGGTCAAGCCGTTTCGGAGGAGTAGGGTTACTAACATTGTGAGACAAGAATTTTATATATAAGATATAATATTGTAAATTCTTACAAATTATAAAAACAGTTTTTAAACTCACGTGAGTTTAAAAATCGTTTTTATAATTAGTCTGAATTTCGCTCACGAAAGTCTAAGTTCTACCGTCTTTACTTGTTGTGTAAGATTTATTACAGTCTTAAAATTGTTTATTACAAGTTATTGTAAAAATAACTTTACATAAATTGAAAGATAGGTAAAGATATTTTAAGTAAATGCATGTTTAATTTAAAATATTTAATTTTTGATATTGCTACATACTTTAAGATGTACTTTGCTATGGTATTTTTTTTAATTTTATTGATATTGAATGAATACTTTTATGGAGACTCGATCGAAATCATAAGTGCAGTCGATAAAAAAAATCTTTTAAGCGAACATGAAAAGTTTTTAAAAGAGTACCTAGGAAGAAGAAGAAGAGGACTATACAAATTTCCAAATCCTATTTAGGATCCTATCCCATAGGGGTAGAATTTCCTCAAACGGTGAAACAGGTTTTTACTTAAATAAGGATATTCTGCTCTTGTTTCCAGTTATATACGGATGTAAAAATGTTTCCGAGTATTTTCACTCTTATGTAATGTCTCCGTAATATAAATCTTAATTAATATGTACACGGATCTATCGTCACATGAACGCTGATCATGTGACAATTCGTGTGACTTTTAATGTAACTTAAATCTAATTATAACAAGCTATAATGAACCGCGTCATAGTATGGAATTTGAAGTAGCTGCAGAATGTAAACATTGGATGGAGGTTTCGAAGGCTTCCGAGCAAGCAACGCCATCTAGAATAAAAGTTGAAAACTACGTACAACGATTTGTTGATCTACCGGGCTATACTGGACCCTTTCATAAGAGCTAAACTTATAAAAATAAACACATAATGCAATTATATTACAAAAGATTAGAGAAATATTAACTTTTAAGGCCGATTATTATTGACGCTAAAGCTCTCCATTTGTTTTTAATTTAAAAACAATTTTCATAATATTGATGTTTTACGATAGATGGCGCTGAACATGCTGCAACTATTTTGACGAAGGCTTTTATTGGGAGGTTTGCATGGTAAGTTGTTGGTTTTTATTAAAACTTATAACAAAAATTAATGCCTTATAGACAAATATAAATATTTTGTATCAAATCTTAAGTAAAATGGATGTATTTTTTTGTGTGGTTAACTAAGTTGTTGTGAATAAGGTTGTTTTTAAGTATGGCGGCGCGGGCGGTCGGTAAAACAGTCGCCCCGGTTCGGTAGGCTGACGAGCGACACGCAAGCGGTGCAGGTGGGTTACCGTTCACGGTCCGGCGCATTTGTTGGTTTCATGCGCTCTCCGCCGCGGCCCGAACATAATATCGTGGTATACGTTAAAATGTCTGGAGATCTGTGACTGGTGACTGTGTGTGATTTAACTCAGTGCTCGTTCCGGCAAGTGTTTGTGACATGACGAGGACAGGCGCTGGCATTTGATCGTGCAACTCAGCGGATCTTAACGGTAAATTTCTGTTAGCCGACACCGAGAGCTGCCGCTGTTGACAGCGCAGTCAGGTGATTGAAGTCCATGTCCTATTGGGTTTGAAAAATATTATATTATTTATTTGAAAATTAACAAAACTTTATTGTACATAACGAGATATATCCACGTAGACTGTAGCGGTGTTTACACGTGAATTATGACACTGATAGTTGAAGCGCGTGAGGCTGCGAAGTAAGTAATAAAGTAAGTCAACAGAGATTTCTTGTTAAACGCGAGATTTGTCGAGACAGCGAAATATACGAACTGGATACCAATTTACCGTTGTCATTGAAAGTTTAGAACGCAAGTAATGTAAAACTGTTCGCGTTCTAAAATTTCACCTGCCTGCCTAATAATCTTATTAGAAAACTTGCGACTTTGAAGTTAATTAAAACTTGTAACACTTAATTTTAAGTTTGAAGTAAAGAGACCGTTATGTACACCTGCTTGAGGTTATTCTGATCAACATGGCTTTAAACATAGAGAGGTAAGGTTCGTAATGCGGAGTTGCCTGACTGGGGAAAAACATCCCACTAGCATATCCAGCCACGCTGTGGATGAGTGAAGAGAGACAATTATTTAAAAAAAATGCCATTAATGAGAATGAAAACCATCTCATTGCTCAAGATGGACCGAATTACACGTAAATGCCAATTTTTATGAATATCGTTGTTAAGTAGGTATTGTTATCGCGTTTCATTAGGTATATGAGAGTTCCTGGTGACCTGAATCCCTTTTTAAAGATCGGCAAAGCATCTGCAAGCCTTCTGGTAGTGCAGATTCCTATTGGCGTCAGTAGTCACGTGGGTGAATCGGCTGCCCATTTGCCCCTTGTAATAAAAAAAATTATCGATGGACTTGGTGAGGACTGGGAACATACATAAGATTTTTATACACATATGTGTTCCTCCTCTATGGGAAGAGGGATGCTAAAATCGGCAACGCATGAGTGAACACCTGGGGTTATTTGTAAAAGTGTACGTTTAGGTATTTACCACCAGAAAGGCCTTATATCATGCTTTTTTGCCACCTTACACAAAAAAGCAATAAACGAAAATGTTTAGTGTGAGTCAGCCGTAATACACACTCAAGGAAAGAATAAAGTTTTTTTTCTGTCCAGATTATTAATATTGTATTAAAAGTGGCCTTCGATTTCTCGTATTCATAAGATATTTACTGTTGAATATTTTACGTACATTCGCATTAGCCTTCGTAATTCTGCCAAAACAACGGTTTGTAGGGTAGTCAGATATTGTTTATTGAACACGTCATTATAACAGGCCATACATCTCAAACGTAACATTTATTTATGAACTAACACACTTGTTCTAGATTTTCCTCCAACTATGACTAGTTACGAAAAATCACCAATACTTAGTTGTTTAACCAACATCGAGCACTGCCGTATTTTAGTACATTAAACTATTATTGAACAAATTTTTTCTTATAATTATAAGACATACAAAGTTACTAAGAGCCCTACCACACCGAGACGCCATGGCGACGTCGCCGGTTACGTATCCAAACAATTCATATTAAAATTTAGGACAGGTAGCTCACTTATGCGCAAAAGCACATAATATCTATAGACAGTTGGCGAGGGCAGCGAAAATCAGTTGGGGTCTCCACCCGCAGATAATAAAAATTATCTATAATGCAGTGGTGGAGCCAGTAGTAATGTATGCCGCAAGCGCATGGGCACCAGCGGTTAACAAGCTCGGTGTCCAAAAGCAGCTTAACGCCATCCAGAGAGGGTTCGCGCAGAAAATCACGAGGGCCTATCGCAGGTTTAGGATATACTTTCTTTTGCATCTGATAATGTCTTCTATATAAAAAAGTTTCCAACTAGCTTTTTTAATTATGTCTTACTATATTAAAAGATGCTCAAATTATTTTAAAGAGATAATTTTTTATCAGACTACAAAATTAAAATTTTATTTTAAATTTATAATTATGACCATAGTTACAGACTTGGGTTATAAAAAAGTATGACTTGTTTAAATTATATGTTCTCTTTAAAAACGTTTTCAAGAGTACTAAATTAAATTCTATGAAAGAAATCTCTATTTTCTTTTATATAAAAATAGGTTAGCGGATATAGATATTTTTTTAGTACGTATTCCAGATAATAAAATAAAAGCACTATCTCCCTTTGTTGCTAGAATAGTTCCGTTTGTCGTTTATAAATTATTTGCTCAGTTGCGAATAATTGTTTCAAATTGTCAAAGACATGTTGCCTTCCTGGTATTGACAGCGGCAGAATTACGTTCTGATATTCTTTGTTTTAGTTAGGAAACAAACATATTCTTCGGTTCCAATTGTTCAACCACCGAAGCGCTGGAAAATTTAGAAGCAATTGTAAGCATTTAGTTTCGCTTTGAGTTACGTTATTCCATACAATACATCTGAAATACTAGAGATATTAAATACGATCTCCTATAACATGTTGCAGTCTGCAATTATATGATGATGAGCATCATTCCGCAATCTGCCGACCTGTTCTGATAATGTCAAAGTTAACATTTACAATTCCTTCCACAACCTTGTCAAAGGCCACATTCTATTAGCATAATGTTTATTCAAGCTACGTAAAACTTTATCTGAATAAAGATAAAGACCAATTTCAAACAAATCGTTTGTCTAAATATAACTATTAGTAATCATTTGAATATGTATTTTTATACGTTACTAGCTGTTCCCCGCGATTTCGCCCGCGAGCCACCCTTATTACTTAGGAACATAAAAAATAGTTTATGACCGTTTCTCAGACCTACCTATGCACAAAAATGTTCATAAGAATCGGTCAAGCCGTTTCGGAAGAGTTTGACAAAAAAACACACCGTGACCTCAGACCTTCGACTGGCTGAATCGATTTTGAGGATTCTTTTTATATATACAAAAGCACAGCGCTGAAAACAGTTCTTATAATTAGAATTTATTACCGGAGTTAAAGTTATTGTGCCTTAATTCATGCCCAATCTCTCCCTTTGTCTTCACGATTAAAGGTTTGTTTTGGAACAATTTCCCATCTTACTTAAGGTGAATGAAGATGAAGTAAGAAGTATTACTTTTTAAAACCACTAGGTACATTTTTATGTATCACTTACTATTATTAAAGAAAAAATTATCCTCATTAAATAATATAAAATGAAGTCGCATCCCAGCGTTGTACGCGCAGATCTTTCAAAATAAGCAACGGATTTAATTGCGGTTCTCACCAGTAAACAGAGTGATTCAAGGAGAAGGTTTTTATATATAATACACTTATGTTATAGAAGAGAAAAGACAAGAAATTCGATGATTTGTAACGAGATGCCGTAAAAAATGTAATTTTGTGCAAATATATAGCCTTAATCAATATCACCTTGAGAATTCGCGAAAACATCGTTCCAAGTTCCCTAAGCACCTTTATAAGTCATACTTTTTTAATAAAAATTCTTTTTCTGACGCGTAATGGAACGTCGGTGTAACTTTGCACGGTCGAATTGTGATCGGTGTTAGATTTCGTTTGATTTTATTTAAACATAATATTTGCTTGGAATTTAAATAAACAATATTTTCACGTTTACATTAAAGTAGTTTCAAAGGCATGATTTCGTTGAAATTTAACATACGAAATGTAAATATTAAATATTTTTGTTAGAAATACATGAAACCAATTAAAATATATAATAATTTTCACGTTTTTCATAAAGATGGGTCAGATTTTTATAGATGAACGGATGCCCATGTTCTAGTAAGTTATCATTATTGTTCTTGTGATTCAAAGAATGTTTTTTTTTTCATAGAGCTGCTGAGTTTAAGTGGCCTTGGGCGGGACACATATGGCGAAGGGATGATAGGCGTTGGGGGCGGGAAATACTGGAGTGGCAACCGCGCACAGGACATAGAAGCATCGGTAGGACACCAGCACGATGGCACGACGACATCGTAAAGGCAGCGGGCAAGAACTGGATGCACTTGGCAAACAGTAGAAGTAAATGGCGTGCTCATGAAGGGGCTTAGTCCAGCAGTGGACTGTATCGGGCTGAGGATGATGGTTAATCGTAACCATTTCAAAACCTAGTAAGTCAACTACAAGTAGGTCGACAACTAGGTTTTGAAATGGGGCGCCCATACTTTTCTTAAGCTGATCTACTTTACGTTTACGCGCTCTCCTGTAAAATTTCGTTTTAAGTCCATACTAGGTTTTGAAATGAGGCAGCCCCAGTAATTATATACGAATCAAGTTTCAATAATTGTCAAATTACAACCTGTTCACGGCAAGGTCGTCCTCATAATTGTCAAATGCCAATCCACTTAACATTTCCGCGGAATCCTTGAAAAAAAACCCGATCTCAAAGCTCACAATATAATATCATAATGATCTCTGGTACATTTCTGAAATTGTGTTATTTTTACCAATTATTTTCTTGTTATAGGAATCGTGACAAACGAGGTACGGATTGTAAGAATATAGCTGGAATAAAAGTGGGTAAGTCGCAACACTGCTTTATTATACGGTCCTTATAGAATACCGGAGCCAGTTATAGCTCAAAGTGTTTGTACACTTTTGTCCTTGAAGTCTACAAAGTTCTACAAAACTTTGTGCACTTACACAAAGTCCTCGGCAGCACTACATGATCATTCAAATGAAGCTATGTCTGGCTCTGACATAAGACTTGTGGCAACACCTCAATGATCGAGCTATAACTGTAAGCGATCTGAGTATAGTCTAGGAGACCACCTGTAAAAGTATAAATAAAGAAATTATGTATAATATTCACGCAGTTGAGAGTAACCTAACATGCCTTTTGCTTTGAAGGCTGTAAGTTCGATTCCCACCACGAGTCTGGGTATATTATTTATATGTGTGTATTTCTATATTTTTAAAAACAATATATTTGTATACAACAAGCGTCTGTTACCTATACCGCAGGCATTAATTTGTCTATCTCAGGAACAGATGTCCTTGTGTCATATAGTTCCATATATATTTCAAGTTATGCTAACTCCAAACACATCAGCTGGTAGCTGTTTAGCACATCGAACTAAATGTAAGTACGAATTATTTATTACTTTGTAGTTGATCGAAGATGGTTTTATTTTTACATAAAAATATATCTAATATATAAAATTCTCGTGTCACGATGTTTGTTGTCAAACTCCTCCGAAACGGCTTGACCGATTCCAATGATAATTTTTGAGCATAACAGGACTGAAAATCAGTCTTAAATTATTCTTTAAACTCCTAAGAGATAAAGGTGGAGCCCTAAGGAATTCCTAGTGGAGATCTCGAAAACAACATACAAGGGTAAAATTGGGCAGGGGCCTAGTTCATAGTTACTAGACATCCGCAAAGAACGGACTTTTCAATAGGAATTAAGGAGATCTTAGGGCTCTGGAAAATTTACGTGGACAAAGTCGCGGGAAACAGCTAGTAATTTATATAGTCCAAAATACTAGGTCGACTCTTAGACTACAGTTTAGTATGTGTGTGTCAAGCACATATTTCTCGTGTTTAAAACATTTTCTTCTAATTACGTGAACGCGCATTGCAGTCGTGTCGTGTATTGAATTCTTGGCTTTTTCCGCGACATTTTTCTTAACTAAAGTTATATAATGCTTTTAGAATTTCTAACCTGGACCATATTTATATAATTTACGACTCTTTCAACTGTTCTGGAACTGGTTGCTGAGACAAGATATTCAAAGGATATTTATATAAATGCTTCATCCTGGAATCGTTTAATTTTTTTATTTATATTTAGTTTCGAGGGTGATCGTTTAAAACCAAAAAAATGGGATGACGACATTCGTGAAGTGGCTGAAACAACGTGGTCGAGGTTAGCTAGAGATAGAGCTTACTGGAGCAGTTTGGAGGAGGCTTTTACCGCCAAAGGCGGCCCTTATAATAAAAATTCACTAACAGTTCTAAAAATTATACTAACAAAAATACTATAAGGGAAATAAATAAAGCTTTAATATTCTATTATTATTATTATTTATAATTAAATGTGGCGACACGTTTTCAGCCCTTTTGTTCTGCAACCAATTTAGACCGATGCGTCCGGGTACCAGTATCTCTTTCTGACATAAGATCGGCGTGAAGTGGCGGCAATACTGTCACGTTAAGTAATGGTATTGTTGTCACGTTTTGGTTTGTGACACTTTCAGGTGGCCTAATCTCGTAGTTAAAAGCCGGCAAAGCATCCGCTAGCTGCGCAGATGTCTATGGGCGTCGATAAACACTTAACGTGAACCGCCAGCTCGTTTGTCCATTGTAACATAAAGGAAACAAAATCTATTACTAGCTGCATCTCACGACTTGGCTAACGTGAATTCCGACTTCAATACCAGTTTCATAATAGTTACCACACTCTATAAAAAAAAAAGTTTATAATAAAATTCTAACTATTTTCCCGCGAAAGTAGGTCGTGGCCTAATCAGTGGTCGGCATTTGAGTTGCTCGCTAGGTAAGTTGCTCTTACTGCGACCGGATGATAGACGGGTGACCCATTCTAGCACTGGTTTATATTTGATATCCGACCTCCTCCATAAAGAATGCTTTCAAGATATAATCCATTCCAAAATACTATATGTAGGCCGACATCGGAAGCTATATAAGATAATAAAAATTATATTTATAACTTTGTACATTATTAGTTGCATACGTACTTGAATTATGTTTATCACACACGTTTACATAGGACTTTTATATATTGGCAAAATTTAAGACTTCAAAATTATCTTATTAAATAAAATAACTTAAGAGTTTACCATTTTCACAGCTTCAAGGGATTACAGACCTCAGTATTTGGTATTAATTTCAACTTTATACCTGTTCGTGTTTCTGAGGAAAAGGGTATTGTCAGACAGACACACAGATAGACAAACAGACACTGTTGCAACGACAAATTTAGAACTTTCGGATTTTTTCCTTTACTTATGCTACAAGATGTAGCTTCTTGTTAAATTTCATGGTTCTAGGTCAACGGGAAGTGTGTATGTATTTTGTCCCCAAAAAACAAATTGGGAAACTATAATGTTTTTTGGGTTTTAATTTATCAATAAAATAAAAGTAAAATAAAAAACAAATTTTTCTTTAAAACCAAACTTAAGAAACTTCTCTTAGAAAAACAAATGGAATGCCACGATAATGTGTTTTTGAATATATATTTTTAACGTAGTACATAGTCATAAAATATTTTTGCATTTGCATATAAAAAAAAGGAAATGATGTGTACTTATGTTCACGTTAAGGTGCGAAAATCATTTGACTACACACGATTTCTCGTTACCAAACGCAACAGCATCTGAATGCTGAGTCATGCTTTGTAAGTAAGCAGTTGTCAACTATAGACAAAGCCTACGACAAAAAAAGTTAGATCTGATGCCTGTGTCGTTTAATTTTTCTTAAACTCTTTGTTTTGATCACAGAACTCCTCGCTTATCACACCGCCCGCCGGCCGCTCTCCCTCCCCCCACATTTTAAATCTCTCATAACTTCTAAGGTATTAATTATAATGGTATGCTGTAAAAAGCAATTTTAATCTGCATAAAATGTACAACGTATCAAGCGTTCTTAGTTGGATATGGATTAATACGGTATTCTTTAAAATAGCTTCGTAAATAGTTCATTATTTTTTTGTAATACGTAAAAGATAAATTTAAGGTCCAGAGCAATTCAATATGCTCATTGCTATGAAGTCTATCTAAAAAATCTGCTGTTTTTGTACTATTATCTTTTAAATATTAGACTTTGGAGTAGTTATGAATACGATCTGTTTTATCAACAATTCCAATAATCCATTCAGGTCAAATCAGGTATGTCAAAGACACTTTTCTGTTTTCTGCTGTGATTTTGTTGTAGCCATTGGAATTATGAGTTTTGGAAAGAAACAAGGTACGTCACTCCTACTTTGTAGTCAGTTTTGTAAAAATAAATATTACCTGCGTTGTCAACGTCCGTATAAGAAGAAATGAGTCAAAACCAAATGACGAAATAACGACATAACATCGTATATCCCAAGTGTTTATCAGGTTTAATCTCTTAGAAGGTGCTCTCTGCGTCTTCCTCAAAGATACATGCTTAATTAATATTTATTGGAAAGAAAATTTATTTTAAATTGGTCACGCCATTTTGGAATCTATGTTTACTTTTTCATATTTTTTTTTTTTTTAGAAATGTTAATATTTTTTAAACATGGGCAGGTTTTCAATCGCACCAAATTTTACACGGTTTGAATTATTTTATTTCCTTTGTTTCATTGCGCGATATTTATTTCCTTTTAGTATAACGTCTGAAAAAATTCAGTTTTCGCTACGGCGTAGCGGTTGAATTCCAACTTCTGGGCAAAAGTAACATTAAAACCAGAAAAGAGGTCGTGACCAAATAAAATAGCCACTAAACGACTCGGCTAAGAAATTAACGACATCTTTTCAATACGCCTTCGTTGGCAACGTTCCACCATAACATATGCGTTTAAGAAGCTTCTTAGTAAAAGGATATTATCGTGAAATTGCTGCATAATTTTTACATTGAAGCACTCTACAGATAATAAGTTTATTAACACAATTTAGTCTTGGACTATTTAACTCTTTTAAAAACATTATATAACGCCTTCAGTAATCCTTACTTGTTTACTACTCGTACGTCATTATTTTTCCTTTTAATTTGTTTTCTTCTTAGACTTTCACTAAAGTTCTAAATCTTTTTGCAAATCAATAATTATAGACTTAAAGCAATTAGTTCGAAAAAGTAAATGAACGAAAGTTTGTCATGTTCAATTTTATTATGGTCTCATTTCCATACTGAAAGTCTTATGCAATAAACATTATTTAGTATTTGATTATCACGTTACCTATAAACTACAGCATGGTGCGTTTTTTATCTTAGGGATAGACGACCGTGTGTTTAATTGTCCTTTGTATGTTTTCAATGACAACTGTGACTTTACTGGTAGTATCAGTTAATAGTTGTCATCCCTGAGCAAGACGACAGTTACTTGGGGAACAGGGCAGTTTGTCTTTTGTTTTTTAGAAGGAAACAGTGACTATAATAGTAAAAGGTATTTAGTTCACTTTATTAAGGTTAATCTCGTACTGTGTTACGCAACTACTAAGCACAAAGTTTCAAGCGCGCTACATGTTACTCAAATCCGACACAAACAGGAGTAATTTGCACGTTTTAAAGGGAAAATTAACTGTATTCGTGTTTGCTCTCAAACAGTTTTAGATGAAGGCTTTATATTTTAGTTAAACATTTATACGAATGCGAATACTTGACTCAATATTGGACTGTTGACATTTTTACATCGTTGGGCTATTGTCATAGCCACTCTTAGTCCAAGCTTTAGGTAGTATAAAGGAAACCTAGAATTCTTATCCTAAATTTAGAATGTTTATAAATTATAATACGCCTTTTTGTGTACGCCTTCTACTCAAATGAAATTTATACACATAGGTTTACACTTTTTAAATAAAATATACGTTCGTATTTATAGGATCGATGCAAATACGATTGCGTAAAAAAGTGCAATATGTATGGAAAAACAATGCATTTGCTAATCCATAGTAAACATCTTTTTCAAAGATTTTGATCACTTACACTTTTACCATTTCTACATACACATTCTACGAATCATTTCTATTACATTTGCATAAAAGCGTTGTCGTGCGTCATACTTCATTTACTAGAAACATAATATTCAACATCATTGAATATCACTAAAACAGTATTATGAAGTAGACAACTATTAAGCGAAAATTCTAAACACTACTAATAGCCCTGTCACGGACAGAGAAAACTTAGCCGTTGCAATGACAACACAACTTCGTAAGGGTTTTTGTTCAGTATTAGTAATAGATAAATATGTAATACGATTAGAAAATGTGATTATATTTACGCCCTTAATTGCTCTTTATAAATATTGCCCTGTTATTAAATTCCCAAATATAGAAAGTTTGTCGTGTTTACATTTAATATTAACTCTCTGTTTTTAAGGTTCCGTAAGACAACAAAGAATCCTTATAATTTTGCTCTGTCTGTCCGTCCGTCCGTCTGCTCGTAAGGTCGTCGTCCCCTAGCATTTCCAAACTATTAGACGTAGAGACTTGAAATTTTTCAAGTTGATAGAACATGCTAAAAACTCATTAGGAAAATTATTCTGAACGAAATCGGACAACAACTTTTGAAGTTATGTAACGAATACGTTTATAGCGTATCAGATACGGGACTCTTCTATATAAGCGTGTCTTGACACGCTTTTGGCCATTTGTTTCTTTAAATATACTTACCATCCAAGGAGATCAGCGCATAATTTGATTTCATATTCTCGATGACACTTCGCAATGTTTCTTGTTTCAAGGTTTCCAAATCGTTATTTCGGAAATCCAAAAAGTTCAGCTTCTGTATATCGTCGAACACTCCGTCATCCAACATTCCCAACTTGTTATCGGCTAAAGAAAGTTTCTTCAGTTGAGTCAATCCACCGAAACCCCGTTCGGATATAAATTCTATTTCGTTGCCGTCCAAATAAAGTTCCTGGAGGCTCCAAAGTTCGGCGAACGCCAAATCGCCTATCATCATCAATTTGTTATTCCTCATGTCCAACGTAATCAAGTTCGATAGCCCCTGGAAGTTTTCTCTCACGACAACTGTTAGCAGATTGCTATTCAGGTCCAATTTTATCAGATTATTCAAATGCTTAAAGCATCCGTCGTGTAGAACACTTATTGTATTCTTCGATAGATAAAGCCTCTGCAAATTCGGTAGGACGTAGAAGACGTCTCTTTGCAATTCGGTAATCTGGTTCTCTATTACGCTAACGTTCGCCAGCATTATTAAATGGGCGAATGCCATTTTTTCCAACTTCGCAATTTTGTTTTTCGGCAAGGCTATTTCCCTGAGCGTTGATGAATTCGTAAACGCGAATGACGGCACCGTGTTGATGTTTGCGTACTGTATATTCAGGTAATACAATCGATCCAATCTAACAATAACCTTTGCTGGGATGTAAGTTAGTCCACCGTCCGCCCTTACGTTGAATGTGAGTCTTTCTATTTTTGGTTGCGAGTAGAAATTTGACCAGAAAGGATCATCTTCTTCGATGCCACCGTTAAAAACCCAACAGTCGGCTTTTGTGGCTGTTTTTATTTTAGTATTCTCGCAATAGCAATGCACTTTTGATACGCGATCCTGAATGTCACAAATGTTAACGTAGTGGAAGTAAGTGGACTTCTCTGATTTCCATCTTCTTTTATCATTCTGGCGGCTCTCCGTCATGTTTATCTCGACCGTAGCGACGGCGATCATTAGAATTAAGTACTTCAGATCCATGTTTATAGTTTTTCACATGGATGACATCTGAAACAAAGAAAGCATGTTTGTAAATTCTCTTTAGTTATTTTTGTTTATATAATACATTGCAGAATATATCATACTGCTAACATTCCTGATCTGCTGATATAACATGAATAAAGTTACATCTATACGCTATACTAATATATAAAGCTGAAGAGTTTCTTTGTTTGGGCCCCGGCGAGATTCGAACTCGCGATCTCCTGTTTACTAGACAGGCGCTTTAACCAACTAAGCCACGGCGCCGATGTACTTATGGCTGAAATATAAGAAATCCTATAATAAATTAATATAATTAAATAAAAAAGGACTGTACTTACTAAGGCCCCGGCGAGATTCGAACTCGCGATCTCCTGTTTACTAGACAGGCGCTTTAACCAACTAAGCCACGGCGCGGCATTTGTTCTAATTATTTTAGTTCAGACAAACGTTCTCAAAGAAGAAAACCGTTTCAATTGTACAATCACAAATTGTGGGTATTTATATTTTATCAAAAGAAGTCATTAAATATTCCTTTGATATCGTTATAAGGGCCGCGAAAACCACCGCAAACGGTTTCAATTTCAAATTTGAAAGCTTTGACCTTTTCTTTTGAGTGTCTTGATATTTTATGTGAATGTATAACTAAAACATTTTTGTCTGTCTGTTTGTTACGTATAGTTTCCGAAACAGCATGATACATTTATTTTATAAAAAAAAACATTTTGACGAGACTTTCACTGGTGCGTTTTATAAGCAATAAACATAGGCTACATTACTTTTAGCAAAATAATTACAGTTCATCAGCATACTAAATTTTATGAAAATCTTTGGATCCGTGTTCGAGATTCTAATTATATTTTGCTTTCAAAGCACCTAGAACTCGCAAGAGCAACTCTGAATTTACTTCGTTTAGAATTTGTTCCTGTCATATTTTAACTTTTTTGTCATTAAATAGTTACAAAGGAAGCATCTAGCGTATAAAAAACCGTATAACGTGTATATTATATTATTATGATTTCATTTAAGTGTATTTTAATTAATTTAAGTATGAGTTTAAACTATTAATATTTTTTTCTTTAAGAATATTTCTATTAGTGAATAAAATCTTTTTACTTATAAATGTTTAGAAGAATTTGAGGTAGGACCAAAATGAGGTTATTTCGTACTTAATCATGTAATTGTGGAAATGAAAAGATTTTTTTTTTCTAATTAAACGCCATTCTTTGTTTTGTTGAAATGAAGTTCGCAATCAAGAGAAACATCCATCTGTCCGTAACAATGACTGCTGTTATTTTTTCATTGCCATTGAAAGTCCCGTCGAAATAGTTCCAGTCAGATTATACAAATATACAGACAATTATGTTTTGATTTGTGTTTTTGTTATAGGTATCGTATATAAAGTCGTATGAAAGAAATTAATTTAGACGTTAAAGACAGACACTCAAATTTTATTTATACGTTTATGTAGACAATATGTAAAAGATAAGTAAATGACATTGAATCAAAATACGTTAAAGACTCTTCTTAATTAATAAAACACTACCTAAGATTATGATTATTTTAAACTCACATCTTTATGTTTTCCAGTGAACCTTAAAGCGAATGTCTGCATACATTTAACATAGACCTTGTTGTAGAAGTTAATAAGATCTCCTCTCTCTGGTGATTCACCGGCTGTAAATATGGATTAATAATTTACTTATGAATTTTATACCAAAATACGTTTAAACTCACTGCGATATATGATGAATTTTAATAAAACTTTACAATAATATAGTTTATACATCAGAATAACACATAGGCTATAAATTATAAAGATATTGTAGGAATTGTCCAAAATATAGCGAGAAATGTCAAGGAAGTACGAGAACATTCTGCCATCTGCTAGCAATTCTGGCGTGCGCTGCAAAAACCGTTAGAGTTACACGTATATAGTGTATGAAGGAAATGTTTATCTTAAATAGTTCGGTATGTAGCCTATAGCCTTCCTCGATAAATGGACCATCTAACGCTGAAAGAATTTTTCACATCGGACCAGTAGTTCTGGAGATTAGCGCGTTCAAACAAACAAACTCATCAGCTTTATATATTGGTATAGATTTGTAATTGAGTTTGTTTACAGTGATATGTGTGCGCCAAATAAAAGTTTCCTTTCTATATTTCTTTCTTACCTAAACGTCACCCAATACAAAATAGTTTTTGGATGTGGATTAATATAATGTTTATAAAAAGACCTTCACAAATAATGCATTATTTTAGAACAACTGTGATTAGCATAAAAAAGGTTATACTTTTTTTTTATTTATTTTTTTTATTATTTTTTTTATTTTTATAAAAAAGGTTATACTGAGCCAACCTTAGAAGATAGACATATGCTGTCGCGGACTTTTGTTTAGAACTTTTAAAGGGGATTGTAACTTATACTGTGGCTAAGCATTGTATTACCAAGTCAACTCAGTTGAGGATATTGTTACAGTATTTTCTAATGGCATTCCTTTATATTGACTAGATAATATTATAGTAGGGGAGGCAGTGATGCCAAATTTGTAGTCACTAAAGCTTTGTGGGGATCTATTGGATTAGTTTTGTTGTCAATATCGTCTGGGGCATGATTTTATAGAGCGCAAGATGGTTTCGCCTACATTGCCTTAAGAAAATAATCAGATTATATGTTTTCCGTAACCTTTAAAGGCTACAAAATAATAAAAAAATAAAATAATTGTGATGTTTTTTCTACATCTTTGCGACTCTCCCATTTATATAACGCGTTTCACATCAATTCGTCAGATTATTAAAACGTAAACTTATATCCATGTCATCAACCTACCTTATCGTAATAGGACGCGGCCGAATTTTTCTAAAGGTCCTCTAAGGGTCCAATAACAAAGGCCCGTATATTAAGAGTTCATATTTGATGTGTAATGTACACCACATTACTGAGTGCAAGGATCTGTTATGTACCCCACATTACAGAGTCCAAGGATTGTTCTGATGCGCTTGAGTATTGCGTAAAATTCTCTCTTGGGTTCCCCTACTATTATGTTAGTCTAACATAAAATTACAACATACTTTGAAAATTGTGCTTTAATTTGTAAAAACTTTTAGGTCATGTATTTGTTACATTATCTCACTAGCTGATCCACGCGACTTTTCCGCGTAAAATTAAACTTGCAAGAGTTCCTTGACCTCCTAAATCTGGCCCTATCAACAAATCCATTTTTAGCGGATGTATACTAACTACAAACTACCTCACTGCCAAATTTCATCTTTGTATGTCCCGCGATTTTCGAGATATTGTGATTTGTAGATTAAAAATAAATTGAAATGTTGGTTAATGATTTCTAAGTAGTTTTATATGTTAAGTAACATTTTGTCGTGACCATAATATTGATACTGTTTCGTTACTGAAATTAAAAAAAAACTCGATCGAAATTTAAGAGCTTTTATAATTAAAGAAAAGTAATTCATAGGACTTTACATTGTTAACTTTTTAAGCTTAAATAAATATGAGTAATATACAAAACTTAAGAAAAATGAGGTGCAAATGTGAAATTTAAAATAAAAATAAGGTTTGTCTATAAAAAAGTCGAAAATTTTGAGGTATCAAAAATTGTATTAAACTACAGTCGAATTAAGAACCGTCTCCTTTTTAAGTCGGTTGATAAAAATATTCAACAATTAGGCATTTATAAAAGCTGACGGTTTTGCCGGAAGCTGTCGTTTTGTTAGTTGTGATGATAATTCGCACATCCAAAAAGGGACATTACATTTTCGCTTCCCTGCATACGAAAAAAAATCCCCTATCGCTGTTTAAATGTAAGGAAATTCTTGTATTGTCACTTTAAAAACATTTCAATAAACTATAACAAAATTCTGGAGGGAAACGAAAATCGTGAGAGCAAAAAATTATGCATACAATCATGAGAAAATCTTCTCTAAGCAGGAACCCTTATAATTGTGCTCTGTCCGTCCGTCCGAGAACTCTGCCCGTAAGGTGGTCTATTAGACGTAGAGACTTGAAATTTTCCATGTTGATAGAAGATGCTAAAAAAATGGAAAATTATTTTGAACGAAATCAGACAAAAACTTTTCAAGTTATTTCACGAATTAACGAAAAAAAAAAACGAAAAAATATCGTATCGGATACGAAACCCTTCTATATAAGCGTCTCTTGACACGCTCTTGGCCATTTTATTTTTGGTCTTAGGTCTTAGACTTTCGTGAGCGGAATTCATACTTATTATAAAACGGCTTTTAAACTCACGCGTATGTTAAATCGGGATTGCCCGCCTAGTTTCGAACCCGTCCAGGGTCCTTCTTCATGAACTATGAACCTCTAAAATGTTCTATTTTTATCGCGGTTGATTTTTTTTTTACTGTAAAATTAGGCCTTATGTTAATTAGAGATAGCGCCTTGCTTGCTGTCCTTTTGGTCTGCAGTCGAATTGGGGCGGCGAGTGCCGGTATCAGTTTCTTACATAAGATCGGCGTGAAGTGGCGCCAATGCTGTCACGTCAAGTGATGGTATTGTCCTCGCGTTTCGTTCGGTTTGTGAGAGTTTCCGGTGGTCTAAACGCCTCCTTAAGGGCCGGCAATATAAAAAAATGATAAGGGAATCGTTGGACTAATGTTTTATTAATTTCTTTGACGATCTTGGTTATTAATGCATCGGTCGTCCAGCAACGAGATCGGTCGACATAACATCTGTCGCGGGTCGAACCTGGTCCAGATTAGCTGAAGACCGTAAAAGTGATACAAACAGGAAGAAGCCAACGGTAAAATAACCCTATTCAAAACATATGTAACGATAAATAACTTTTATAGAAATTACGAGAATAATAAGTATATATCAACAGGCAATTAACCAGCAAACGACCAAATAAGCCATAAGCATTATCTGCTAACACGGAGGCCATTTTAACATAGAAGTCACTATCGATTTTATCCGTGTCGTCATCTTTGAAATTTGTCCATCATAAATGACTGAATCTATCACCTGTAAAATATTATTATGCAGATGATGATTTATAATTATATATTTTTTAAATTCCCATCTATCTAAGGTTGGTCTTGTTGGCCGCTGGGTACCCATCAGTGGAAAAGAAAGGCATGATAATGTTCTTAATAGAAGTTAAGATTTATCATTTTCTATAGTAAGGAAAAAAAAACAGGTAGTTAATTGTTTAAATGAGCTATTTTATTCCCATATGGAAGTATGGTAGCGAGGGTCGTCGAATAGCAGCGCAGGTGCGTGCGTGACCGCATCGTGCTGATGACGGTGCAGCAACTGAAGCACGCCGGTGCCGATACCGGCCGGCACTCCCAAAATGATACACTCTGATACACCCTGTATAGAGTCCCGCTGCCCGTAGTACGCCGCATCGAACAGGTGATCAGCCGTCTTCTCGAACTGCAATGACCACAACCAACAAATCAAGTGGTACAAACAAATGAAATTCAAGTGTCTGTCTGTACCGTTGAAATAAAATTATTTTACTTAATGCACATAAACCGGTAGACACTTAACATAATAGAGTGACAAAGTGCGAATGTCATTTTTATCTGTCTCTTTGAACTGGCTTTAACCTATTTTAACGGTACTTTTAGTGGAATATAGGTAATGTTATAAGGATGGATAAGGAACTTTAAAATTTAATTTTTCGTAATAATTCAAAAATCATTCAGTACTCTTATAAAAAAAAGTATATTTTACAATGATGGCATCATTATATCATACTCACACTGGCCAAGTTGAGCACGGACTCCTTCATGCGTGCGAGCCCGTACCGCGTGATGCCGAGTACCTCGCCGCGCGCGCACATCTGAGCGGCCAGCAGCGCCACGTGGCGACGGTCCACCGCCATGCCGTGCCCCGCCATCACGGACTCTATTTCACTCATTATAGTGGAGGCAGCGGCCTCGATGCCCAGAGTGTTGTAAACCTACAAAAAAAAGTCAAGACGACATTGACTCAAGTGTCGATTAAAAGTATAAGGGATCATCCATAAATACATAATTTATGGACCCGTTGAAAGAGTTGTAGGGTATCCGGAATTTATTAGGGTCTATATGCAATGCCGGGCACCATCATGATTACGCGTCTTTCCAAGCCTAACACTTAAATTTTATTTAAATGTGACTTACCTGCGGTAATAACTAAAGAACATATGAAACAATATATAATATAAATTCTAAAAATGTTACTTATGATATGACACTTGACAGTTACAATATATAAATGGAGCATGTTTCACGCATCAATAAATAAATAAATATATAGGGCTATATAAGACACTCGGACGTCTCTTCCTAAGGTAGACAACTTAATGCCTGTATTATAGGTAACAGCCGCTTGTTATATTGTATACACAAATATATTTTTATAAATATTTATACATATTGATAATAGATACATATAGAAGAGGTGGCGCGATGATTTGGATGCCTTTGCGGGAAGTTGTTGATGAGATTGGCTCAAGAAAGAGCAAAGTGGACCGAGAAGGAGAAGGCCTTTGTCCAGCTGTGGGACACAATAGGTTAATAATAAATAGATATAACACTCAAACTCAAGGCGGGAATTGAACCCCCAGCCCCCGGAGCGGAAGGCAAGGTCACTAACAACTGCGCCAACGGGCTAGTCAATAAATTAAAATAATATATTTACATTACCTCAAGGATGTTATTAGAAGTTGTCTTTCTTCCGTCAACGCCATAAGTGGCGATAACATCTCTTAGCCCATCACCTTCTACGCACAATTTATACCTGCAAAAGTAACAAGTGGTATCACCACATCCAATCATAGGCAATAATTCTCTGTTATTACCATGATTTGAGGCATTCTAAGATTAGCCACAAAATCATGACATCTAACACATAACAAGGAAAAGAGAACGATAATAATCTTCTTTTTCTTCTTCTTATCGTTTCAAGGCAAACTTCATAAAATTAGTTGTTTAGAGTAGTGACCTTAAAACTGGCCACGTCAATTCCGACGCAGCCATTAAAACCTGTGTGCAGGTGTTAGGGCACACAGGGCTGGACCTGAGGTGGGACTTCGTTTGCACCTCACAACATACCCAACCCATCTAGGATAATAATTAGACTCATGTAGAATCAGGGTACTCTATTCTACTAACTTACTGGAGTCAATCCCAAAATTAAGATTTTGGCCTAAGACAGGAATTCGCGCCACTCATCTCGGTCCTGCGCTGACTCTTGCCAGTCGCAACTCTGATTTAGGCAAATCAAATTTTTAATATTTCCTCATTTGTGCAAACTGTCCGGAAAGCTTTTACATGCTTCGATACTAAAAAGACAATATTTTGCCTTCACGTATATACTCGTAGTCTAGGGCAATAACCGGGTGGCCTAGAGTGGGCTGGAGAAATGGCAAGATGGTTGGACGCCATAAAGAGGGAGACAGGAGATAGCTGGATGCGACTGGCAAGAGACAGAGGAGATAGCATAAAAGAAGGGAGACCTATACCTAGCAGTGGGCAATGAAAAGCTGATATAGAAAAAGGGCTATACACGTAGCAATACTTACTTAGTTTTAGAATTTGACTCATCGCACGTTATAACGGCACGTGAGACCCTGTTCAGGCCTTTCACCAGAACGGAGGGTAGTTGTCGCGCCAATTGTTGTAGGGCTACGTTGAGCCAGCCACCGTGCTTGCCCGGCTCTGCGTAGACTTTTATGGCCCACTCGGATACTGCTTGCACGTTGTTTGGCTTGATTTTTAGTTTCGACGTACATATTCTGAAAAAAATAATAATTTGAATTTCTATTCTCAAGACTGCCTACCATAGGTTGCCATAGCTACGGTATATCGGACGAATTTTCGTGCATATTTGTCTGCGCAGTCTGACGGCACGACAGTAACGTGTGCGGAGACACTACGGTGTACCATAGAAAATTAATATTCGATTTTGCCTCGGTAGCCTGACCATATTTAAAAAACCCTGTCCCACACACGCTCCGGTGTGCCTGCACACGGTATGTCTGTACAGGTTGGCCTCTCCGGTAACCGTAACGCGGATGCCAGGCATTATAAATTAAGCAAGACTTTTAATTGATGACACCAAAATAAATACATTCTGTGATCAGGTAGTTGTCATTTCTATTTTCTTAACACTAACTTTCATAATTTCAATGATTATTAAAAAGCAAATTTGTCTTTGATTTTATTATTAAGACTTCTATTTTTGTTTATTTTTAGAATAAGCGAGATATAATGTAAAGTAGACGATAAATGTAGATTTATTGAAATATATTATATTAGCAGTGATTACGATTTAATACTTACGAGTAGACGACAGAATGTACATTCACTTCTAAACACAAAAGCCTGATTCGCTCCGCGTCAAGCCGAACGAGTAGAAAACATTCGTGTGGAAGATAAATTTCATCTATGTATGTTGTTATCTGAAAGAGTGAAAACACAATTATTGAAACATTTATACACTTTTTCGTTAACCATGAAAAAAATAAATAACTCTTAGTTATTAAGACAAACTACAAACTTGTATTACTCCAAAAAAACTAACTAGTGTTTTTCGTAAAATCATACAAGACCAGCATTAAGAATCAATAAAGACAAGATTTGTTTATATGGAAATAGGACAAGTCAAATAAATTACTGGTTGATACGATTATCAGTTATCTGTAACCGCACTACCCCATAATAACAAAAACATGTTTTTAAATGACAGGTTTCATTCGTAATACAAATTATGTATAGTAAAATATTACATCGGACCGACAATTAGACACCTATTACAGTATTGTTACATACTCTAGTCATTGAAAATTTTAATAAATTCATGGAGCCATGGGGTAGTACCTTAGTATAGTGTATTCAATCTAAAAATGCACGCCCCTCCACTACAATCCATTATTTTAAAGTGTGAAAGTAAATATTATTTGCAACGCATGCTTGTGTGTGTGTACAGCAATTTTATTGTAAGCTCAAACTCAACCGCGCAACTTCAAGGTCAACTAATCGCGAGTTCGGTATAGCTTTTTAAATAAAATAAAAATAAATAAATAAAATTAGCTGTTTGGAGGGACGTGCATTTTTGGACTGAACGCACTCTACCGTGTCGTAATATTCTTACCTCGCCCAAGGTGGTCTTCTCCACGCGTCCCTTGACTCGCCGTGCGAACTCCTGATCATATGGGTCCAACAAATCAGCGATGATGATGGGTGTGGAGATGTTTCGTGAGGCGTTGATGATCTCCTTAACACGCGGCACACCCTGTGTGATGTTCATGGAGGCGACACCGGCGAAATGGAAAGTCTTGAGGGTCATCTGAGTGCCGGGTTCTCCAATGCTCTGAATTGAAAAGAGTTTTTTATTAATTTCCATTGGTTTTAAAGATTACTAGAGCTTTGTCAAAATAGGATAGATCATTTTAGTGGACAGATTCAGGTGTCACTTTGTGGAAATGAATGACTAGCGAGTAGACATGAGAATATTAACAATAATACGATAAAACGAGGAGGTCGTGACCCAGTCAGTGGTCTGCATTTGAGTCGATCGCTAGATAAAGCAGCTCTCGTTGCGACCGTATGATAGATGTGTGACCCATTCTAACACTGGTTTATATTGGATATCCGACCTCCTCCGTGTTTCGGAAGACACGTGAAACAGTGGGACCAGATTAATGTCACTGGCTGATATTAGTCGTAAGGTTGTAGAGATCGTGGGGGTTTCGGAGAAGACGTCAGACGCCAATCGGTTAACTCGTCCCACAGCCACATCATACTTTTTAGGTATGTCTAATATTCCCTTTACCCCTCCTACTAAGCTTAAATTAAAAGCTTGTATTAGGAGTGGGTTCGACAATACCCCAACGGCAGTGGGGTTTGAACCAGGTACCTTGCGGATTTCAGCCCATACCTTATACCGTTTAAACCTTTGTATAAACGGTATACAACGGTATAAACATACTATTCATAATATAGTAGTCCTGTATTTATTTTATCAGATAGACAGTTGTTTATTATCATTATCGATATGTTATTATTAATAGGGCGGTGTACTCAAATTTGATAATAGTAAAATTTAAACAACCGTCGCGCGGCGCTGGTTGGATTTCCCGCGTACGGGCACACATGTGCGTGCGGCGGGTTCCCATTGCGCGCGCGTGGGAAACAGCCGCGCCATCTTGACGACGCCATTTTCAGCGATGCGTTTTGTTTTTGTCCAAAGTTTATTAATATTGACATCGGGGAGTTTATTGAGTTTATGATAGCTAGTCCTTTTCTCGGTTTCAATTGCTCCAACTATTTTACTGTATATTAATTTTATTTTCAGCGACCTGCGTTGTCTTTTTATACTCGTATTTGAAACACTTGTATATTTATACTTAAAAGGCAAATGATAGCTTCTTAAATTCGATATAAATGGTAATCCGTTATAAAAGTGGAAAAAATAAATAATACATAAAGAGCATCAACTCATACATTCTAACAAACAGGTAATTATAAAAATACAATAAACGTGTAAATATATTATAAATAATCTTTACCTTTAGCTTTATAAATTACATTTAATACTGGTCATTACGAGTATTGATAACAAAAAAACAAATACTAAAAGGGCTTATATATGCGTGCTTTCAAGGCCTATCTCCTATAAAAGCGTAAAGGAATTTAAAGCAAAACCCAAACGCACAGTATCATTATGGGTTTAAAAATGTCACTCGATTTTGGGGCATTGATAACACTAGTTTTTGTTGAACATCTCGTTTCCCACGCGTTCCAATGCTACATATCCATTGTTTATATCGAAGTTACATGTAAGTACCGAAGTTTTAGACGATATTTAATCATTGTTTTATATAGTGTAAAACTTTCTTTTTTATTTAGAACTTAGGCAAAGACCATAAATTATAGATGAGGCAGGCACTATGCTGTATGAAGAACATAACGTTATAGTAATCTTTAAGAATTAATACCTTAAGATTTATATATAAAAAAAGGAACATCATTTATGGTTAAACATTTCAGTTGCGTAATTTTTATATAAAAATCGTCTGTACAAGCCGTTATTACCCTACTCGACCTCCTAAACCGCTCCATCGACTTGGATGAAATTTTGTGTGTATTTTGTAATTCCAAGGGGTAGATGGTTAGGTTAGGTTCCGATAGGTGGCGCTACTGTCGTCATGTAATCTAAATTAGGTATGTTTTTTGCTATAACTCAAAAATGGCTGATCCTATTTGACTTCTGTCTGTTTTGTTTTTTCGTATTATATGTGGGAAGGTTTGAGAAAAAAGAAAGAAGGGAAAGATAAAAAATGATTTAAAAATACTAAAAGATGAAAAAATGGAGACGTTAGTGCTGGACCTTGCGTCTTTTTTATATAACAAGGGGCTAACGAGCAGGCATCATACACATAAGTGACTACCGACGCCAATAGACGCCAATAGGAAACACCAGAGAACTCGCAGATGCGTTGCCGCGGTGTCTTACCTTAAATAGGGCAAGACAACGTCTGTCGGTTTCGCTAGAATGTATATTTAATATAATTTCAGTTGCTTAACATATAAAAATAATTTTTAATCGGAAATTATTATTAAGGTGTGTTAAAGTCTAAGATCTGAACAGTAAAAGAACTTCATATAAATATGGAATTATTTAGGTATTTTATCACGTCCGCATTGGATATATTCACGAACATTGTACTCAGAATGTCTAAGTACATGGAATTCTAATCCTGTTAATGACTTAATTAGAATTTCAATACTTACTAGAATAGGTTTTGTAATCATTTATACAGGGTTCGCGACGACGATTGCATCATGAGTTTCTCTAATGAGCTGGTAATATTAATATGCTATAAATTTCAAATGAGCTTAGTAGGCAGGTGTTTGTTGGTTCACGGTAAAATGTAAAACATCTGGTTGAACCAGACTTAAAGTCGTGCCGACTGAATTCCAGATATCAAGTCCCAGGAAAGAAAACGGGGATGATATTTTAGGATAATAGAATGTAGTAAATAGTAAGTAACCCAACGTTCGGGCAAGACCACATCTGCCGGATCCGCTGGTAAATATATAGATAAATACATAAAAGTTAAATATATTGAAATTGTAAACTAGTAATCAACTAATTGGTCGTTCACCTCACTTTACAGTTGCAAAATAGTTAAAATACCTATTTTTAAGAATGTTATTATTTAAAGTCATTTTTCATTTGCATATAACTTGCATATCGGGCGGAAATATTAGTGATTCATAAAATATTATCCACTTTAAGTCGATGTGTATCAAATAATGAACTATAACTGACTTCCTATGTCTCGTGAAAAATTTACAAATCGTATTAAAATTTCATGATCATTTCATTCATACACTCTTATGTTATTTTTTCTCTAACTTTTGAAACAACGAATTCAACCGAATACATTTTTTATCATGCTTCCGGGTAATGGACCACGAATTTTCAAACTCGAACCCGACACTGAGTTGGTTTGAGTTTGGTATATAAGAAAATAAAGACAACAAACGAAAGTTTTGGATTAAGTGTGTTGTAAATAGCTAGCAATTGATTTCGATTTTAAATAAAATATTTTTTTGATTAAATAAATAATTTGATGTTCCGATTTGTTTATTTTATTTCACTTTATACGTAGCGAAGCACGTACCGGGCCGCTAGTTGTTCATAAATAAAACAACCTAATTTTAAGACCATAGTCAACTGAGAATTGCAACGAAAAACCGAGTAGCGACATCGGTTATCTTGGAGCTCAGAACGGATGTCAGTGTCTTATAGATGGTAGTAAGACACGTAATGGGGCGGTATTTTGCTGGATCTGCAGCGTTGGTGGTTTTTGGAGCTAAGTGAGTGATCCCGGTGGTGAAAAGGTTTGGGAGCGTCTTTTGCTCGAGAACGTCTTGGAATTGGCGAGCCAAGGTGACATGGCAAGCCGAGAATGCTTTCAGCCAGTAGTGATGAATTTGAAGCTTTTCGTAACACGTATGTATTTTATTTTTTATACCTGATAATTTTATTAGTACCAAATTTTATTAGTTCCTAATTTTATTAGTTCCTAATTTTATTAGTACCAAATTTTATTAGTACCTAATTTTATTAGTACCTAATTTTATTAGTACCTAATTTTATTAGTACCTAATTTTGTTAGTACCTAATTTTAATAGATATGAATACTATTTTTGTAGTCACTTATATGAAGCGTCTGCTCGTTTACCCCTTGTAATTTACTTAAAATAGAGCTTAACTTAAAGTTACTTTTAAAAAAAACTCGAAAATTTATTAATTTTAAATAAAGAATAATTAAATTATCACGCAAACGAAAAACATAGCTATTGTTTCTTTCGAGAAAGAATTTGCAGAACGTGAAAATTTCAGTCAGACTTGAGCTGACTTAAGTTTAAGTACAAATTACTCTTTGCAGCGGACGCTTAGCTTTGTACACGAGCGGATGAAATATTGTGAAAAATCTACGAAAATAAAATATAAATCTCCTTTGTAGAAGTGCCACTACATAAAATCTGTTTTCCTTTGCGTAATTCAGAGTCGGAATTCGCTTTAATTAAAATTTGAAGGAGAGTCTACAAAATCATAGTATAAACGTAAATAATGAATTGATGTAGCTTTTGCTAGAAAAGGTATATTGCCCCCATAACTTCCTTTTTCCTTTATTTTTTGCCTCATAATTTCTTTAACAGGTTTTATACAGAAACGTAGCGAAGTATTTTTTGTCACGAATCCTTTAATCATCTAAAAACGATAATATAAATAATTTTATTCCATTTTATTCTAACCTTTTGATCTATAGAATAAATAGGATTGTCTCCCAATTTTCCAGTTAAGCGGTCGGGACATTGTTATATAAAAACGTAAAAATTGATAAAGTGTTGATAAATGGTAGTATGTTTTGTTCTATTCTATTTTATTGGTATAATATAAAATTTACATTGTGTTTTAAAGTCATATTTTGTTTGTGAACAGAGAAAATTTGTATATGACCTTTTGACAAACAAACAAAAAAATTATAATAATCATATAAATACAATTTTGTTAGGCAATGATTTAGTGTAATAGCACCAAAATGTTAAATACTCTTGTTAATAAAACTCGTATATTTTCTCGTATTGTACTTTTTATTCTCGTAGTTTTTTTCTTGTTATTTTTCACCGTTGCTACGTTACATATCTCTTTATAAAAAACCAACAAGGACTTTTTACACAAATTCTTAGATCGCATTTAAACTCCCGCAATACTGTTAGAGCCATAAACACCTATGCCATAACAATACTGACTTACGTTGGCGATTTTTCAGCACCGTCGATTCGAAAATATACCGTATCTGTACACGAGTAGCGTTGAAAATAGAACATTGCTCGATAAAACAGCGTCGCGTTATAAAAGCGCTGCCGCTTGAATACAAACTTGGGAATCCATAATTACTATTTGAACGTTTTTTTAACGCACGTTAAAAAAGCTCTCGTGCGAATGAGGGCTTATTGTTTTGGGAACCATAAAAAATAAATAAAAAGCGAAGGATACATTGAGAAACAGCACTTCCTAATCAGCAAGGAATATACATACTAAAAGAATATTTAAACTATTTTGGAAAGTCGGAAACACAATAACAGATCATTGTTCTCGTTCATACCCAAAATACTTACAACAAAGCCGAGAGAAATTAAGAACACTAGATCGTGTTGATCCCAAAGATAATAAACTGTTCAAAAGAAACATTGTACTCTTTCCCTTCAACAAAATTTTCACAATCGACAATCAGCGAACGTGACATTTTCGAAGAATATGAAATGCGAAAAATAGAACTCTATGAGCTTTTCCGCTATCAGTGTCTATTTGTGGGATCCTTCTAAACACTCATTTCATACTGTAAAAGAGAGTGAATAACTGTTAAAATTTTTATTAGAATATTATACAACTAAAACATGTTTACGCTATATAATACTGGCTGGACTCGGTCTTACAAATATTTATCTTTCAGATTATTTATCTATTCAATAATACTTATTTTCCGTTCCTCTACTAATTCCTTTAATAACATAACAATCACAATTGACAGTTGACAGATAAAGCCCCTAATTCCCGCCGTTATTCCATAATGTTCCTCTTTTTTTCTATATTTGACGACAGTGTACTTCTTAGGTGCCAGTGCTATCAGTTTTCTTTTTCTTCAGTCGTTCCCTCATTACTGAGGATCGTGGCTCCTCATTGATAAAACACGCGTGATGGTCTTTCTCCAATTTGTCCGGTCTTCGGCTTGGCTATATGCACAATAAAGAGGTGGCTCTAGAACTTCTTTCTCCTGGTGCGACCAACGCCTCGGGCTACGTCCGCGATGCTATCAGTATTCCTCGCCAAAAAGGACGTTAGAAATGTTGGCAACAGCAATACCATGCCCAAATGTGTCGCGCCACCTGTTTAGCAAAGCAGAGCTGCTTTTCAAACTTCTTCAAATTGGCCCAACGTTCAGAACCATAGAGTACGATTGGTCCTTGTAGATAATTTTAATTAATACAGCTTTTTCCGTTTCGTTATATGTAGAAAAGTATTGCAACTGACATTGTAGAACAAATTGCCAATGTATATTTATATTGGTAGAGAAGTTAGTCGAGTCGATCAACAAGTTCGAACGTTATCACAACTTCAGTTTATTATTGGTAAAATCAACCTTTCCGCTGCCAAACCAATTATTTTCCACCTGAACATAATACCCGTCTGGAAGCGTAGTTACAATTGACGTCGAGCTTTCAGCACCAGATTAAATTACCATTTTACCGAGAGTAGAACTTCAATAACAATAGAAGTATCATATATTAATTTCAATATATGATACTTCTATTGTTATTGAAGTTCTGCTCTCGGTGCTTTCAATTGTGAAATTTAAGGTCCGATATTTTTTTAATAACATTAAGACTATCTAAGTTTGTTGTATATACAAAATATTTTTAAACTGTATACGGTACTAGCAGACACGGCAGAAGTTGTCTTGCCCGAAATTTGGCTCGTCTTCTATTAGCCAATCAACCAATCTTCTTTATGTCTTTACCCTCCAACGTAACACTGCCAGACTATTATAAGAAAACATAATCTTACATAGCCCGTTAGTCAACTGTCTAGTGCGAACGTCATTTATTTAAAGAATTATGAAGTAATGATCTCTATATTTTTATTTTCAGATATTCGAGTTCGACTAATATTCAGACTTCGAGTTTTTCTTCGTTTCTTTCCTTTTAACTCTTCCCTGAAATAGAGCAAATGAAACAAAATAAACAGAATTAAAAATCCGTCCAGTCGTTTTTGAGTTTTAGTTTAGTTTAATGAACAATTGATAGATTTTATAATCATTTGGCCTCATTCAACGTAGATTCTTTATCAACGCAGCTCTTTGCTATCGAAATGACCCTTTGTTTTTGCGAAAGGGTTTTGGATAACTGAAATATTTTAACTCATGTGTCACAGGGAATATTATAATATAAAAAAAATACAACTTTAGCAGAAATAGAAGTTTCATCCGCGTAAACTTGCCCTTTGACCCTCATAATCTAGCCGTAGAGAAAAATCCGTTCTTAGCGGAAGTCTATTAACTACCTAGAAGCGAGTTAAATGCCCGGGAGTAGAGAACAGATAATTTTTAAAAGACTTTGTAACAAAATGTTTAATTATAAAAATATTCTTAAGAGTTTAAAGTTAATATTTCCCTACTGTTTGTGCTATTAAAGCAACAGTCTCGCAGACATAATAAAGTACAATTATTACAAGAACCTTACTTAACCTAGATTCTTGCTGCGTACTGGTTATATATTTTTTTCTTTACCGTAAGTAGAACAATTTTAAACCATTTATCTCTATTTCTACTACTAATATAAGGTAACCTTAAATTTTTCATTTATTATAAAAGGATCAGAACAATAACGGTATCTATGTTTATTTTACCGTATACAGAAATTTTAAAATAATTGTTCATACGTCAGTATACAATATAGAGAAAAAATTTCTATTGCCGATAAAGAGTTGTACAATTTGCATGTCGAATAGCAATTTGGAGGTAACTGAGGATTTATAGATTAAATTAATCATCGATTATGGATACGGGCTCCGTACACGTTATTAGTTTAGGGTTCAATTATCTTTATTGATATTAAGTATATTATTTGATTAGTTTTAAGGGAATGAGATACAATGTAAAAATAAAGAACTGGTTTCCGAAAACAATGTCATACCATAAACCTAAACTTAGGATCTTCGGTCGATAGGCAACCTAGAGAGGATGGGAGGAGATAGTAAAGTCAATGATGTATATATTGAAAGCCTTAACGACCTATTACTAATAGGGTAGATTAAATGCCGTCTAGGATCCTATGAGAAGCAAGAGATCCGGGTTGCTGACTGATAAGACATAGAATGATCTTCGGTCGATAGGCAACCTAGAGAGGATGGGAGGAGATAGTAAAGTCAATGATGTATATATTGAAAGCCTTAATTTCAGCCGAAACCTTGGTTCGGGTGACGCCACGGAAATTAATTATAAAGAATTACAATACAAAATGAAAAAAAAAAACCTTTAAACCTACTTTGTACAACAAACTCAAACAACAAATTAAAACTATCTAAAATATATACATTTCACTTAACTATACTACCCACTACTATATACTAAAACTAATTTACGTACTTATACTAGACAATTAAATATCAACTAAATAAAAAAATTTGAAACAAAAAATAAATTATAGGTACAATTTAAATGTGGATTTATATTCAAATAAATCACACTAATATATGATATTTCAGAACTAATATTTGATAATTTTAAACAAATTTGAAATGTTTTTAAAAACTTACTTTGGTCTTGTGTAAATGTTCCATTATTTTCTTTAGGGTTTTCACGATAACTTGATAGGCTATCAGTAATCTTGAATACTGTTTTTAAATGTTTTTGTTTTTGTAATAATATTTAAAAATGTATTTAAGAATAAGATATAATAAATAAATGATAGTCATTATTATACAAATATAAACTTCATTATTATTTCAGGAAAAAAGGATTGAAACAAATTTATACAAAAATATTACAAATTGTTTTAAAAATCAAAAAGTTCTTTTAAAGTTAAAAGATCATTTTTGTGGAAAATGAATTTTATACTTCTACATATTTTATTTTTTGTCTTTATTACGTTTGACTTTATTATTACTTCTTTAATAGAATTAACGTTATTTTATTAATAATAATAATAATTACGTAATTGTTTATTATCAAATTTTACATACAATACACTAATACTCAATACAATAAACTTTATAACACAAAAAATAAGTACAAGGTCAGTTACGAAAGGGAAAATCAAAACATGCAAAGCACAAAATTTTTTTGAAAATTGTGTCAACCGCTCTTAAGTTAAATTTTTCTTATATTTTAAATTATTGAATCCCTATAAAAGATAAATAATGTAAACTATTTTGTGGTATACAATAAATAGAACTTGATTTTAAAGCTCATTCAAGCTAAAGATGTTTTGAAAATTGTGTCAACCGCTCTTAAGTTAAATTTTTCTTATATTTTAAATTATTGAATCCCTATAAAAGATAAATATACTTAAACTTAAGTCAGCTCAAGTCTGACTGAAATTTTCACGTTCTGCAAATTCTTTCTCGAAAGAAACAATAGCTGTGTTGTTCGTTTGCGTGATAATTTAATTATTCTTTATTTAAGATTAATAAATTTTCGAGTTTTTTTTAAAGTAACTTTAAGTTAAGCTCTATTTTAAGTAAATTACAAGGGGTAAACGAGCAGACGCTTCATATAAGTGACTACTCCCATTCCGTTTTCTTAAGAGATATAATACAATTTTTTTGCCAACGCAAAATTGTGCGTTATGCAAAGTTCGCACTTTTAATTAAAACTTTGTAGGCGGAAAAACGAAAGTAAATGTTTAACCTGGCGTCGTATTGCGTTCGAGCTTTACACAGCTTTTACTGTAATACCTTCTCACAATATTGCTTACGTTTGAGGTGTTTTGGGTTTGTATTTTGTGATCTGATTCTATCAATTATTAGATTATTTCAATTAATCTACATATTTATTAGTTAACTTCATAACTTTGTTATAATCTGATGCCTCAATCTGTATAAAAGCAATGGATAGATAAGAAAATTATAGAGGTATTACAGATACCCATTTCAAAACTTGAAGTCTATAGGGCCACGTAGTCAACCTTGTCCAGAAATAAACCGAGACCAATCAGTCTGTATAAAAGTACAGACAGACAGACGGACGTACAGAAGGACATCGAAGTTATCTTATAAGGGTTCCTTTTAGTTCCCGGATTTACTAAGTTTATACATCGTAGTATATTAGCATTATTTTGATAAATAACTTTTCTTTTTGTAAACATTACATACATTCGGCTCTGTAACTAAAAATACTCAAGGTCTCAACCATTTTGTTCAGTCCATTTAAGGCCTCATTAAACATATGTATTACTAAAATGTAAGAAATATAATTCAAAAATTCACATATTATATTACATGAAGCCATCGCGCACTTATCGGTATCGGGCATTATTTTGAAAGTAAAACATCGAATCCAATATAGAAATTAGCAACTAGCTTAATGCCCTATCCTTAAAGCACACCATGGCAACTAAAACAGCATTTGCACTCAAATTCTGTTGCACACTCTTTTAATTTACAAGCTCACATTATTTTCCTAAAAAGGTTCAAAACGAAATTATAAGGGTTTCTTGTATGACTATGGAATCCTAAAAATCAGGAAACTTTAAATTACACAAAATAAATGCGCGACGAAAACGATCTAAAACCTGTACAATGTTAGAAATCAAATGCTACATTAAATCACAGCAATGCACCGATTTTTTGTGCTGCCTCACAACATGAATTAACTTGAGGCACTGCAAAAAAATTGTGCACTGGTGTACTGTGGTGGCGATACTGTTAACGTAGCAATATTCTACATATTTTCCTATATTATATTAGCGAGCTCATGCAAAGTAATATATTTTTCCTGGTTAGAAAGAGTGGAATCATCCTAAGCCGAACTCATTCTATTACCAGTCATTATTTACATATCATAGATGAAGTACCGAGGTTGCATTTGCACTCGGGGTCAACATGTTTTACGACTATCCAGTATAGCTTTACCCCTGGACTTTAGCGTCGGCTTCAGTTGTGTCTAAGACAGCGAAGGATCAAGCGAGGCTGGTCACGCGTCAGGCGGTTCGTAGTATAGGCGTCTGCGTGTTTCCAAGTACCAAAACAAGAATGTACCGAATCGCCTTTGTTGAGATTTTATCTCGCCACTAAATACTTACCAGCCGTTACAAAATATCGAACACCGCCCGCTAACTAACGGGGTCCGCTTAGCTTGTTATCATTTCGAACGGATTAATTATTTTATCAATACCCGGTGCTGCTTTTATTTACCTATTGAAGTTGGATTATTTAATCATTTATTTATGCACACAATACATCCACTTTGGCGATGACAAATAAAAGAAGTATGATCACCCTTTAATAATTTTAAACTGTCATTAGTTACTGCTTTTAAAATATGATTACGATCGTAACAAAATACGTTTGCGACTTATTTTATTGCATGTAAATTTTCAACAGAGTATTAATATTTAAAATTTCCCTCTGGCGATGAAAAAGCACCCATTACGTGTTTAAATTACGATCACCCTTAAATAATTTTCAACTACGAATAACTTTAGTCCTAAAGGTATGAGTATTATTGTAACAAACGACGCAACACTGGAGATACTTTTGATTTCATATAAGTTTTTCAATAGAGAAACTATGTTTGCAATTCTCTCTCAAGGTAAAGACGGCTAGGTCAGGTCATAGTTTTCAAATTACGATGGCGATAATGGTGATAAAAAATAAAAAACTTTTTATAAACTTATTTACTTCAGGTCTTTATGAACTTTTATCAAGAGAAAAATATTGTTTGGAATTCTCCTTTGGTTTTGGGTTTAGCTGGCAGCAGACCGTGGCATTCCCTTTCGTTTCGCGCGGAAAAAGACCAAGAGGTGTGAAACGCAATCAAATGATCGTCCTAAGATGGCGTCCAGCGTCTCACCCACCGAAAGCGACCGGGCCCGCTTTGTTTGACATACGAATTATCCGACGGCGTTCGCTCATTAATGGCGAATTTTATTTGCTCTTATTTAATTTAGTATTTATTCAATCTGCCCCCGGCGCGATACGCATTGTGCGCAGTGTTCTCTCTCCGGCCTTTGTGGCTTTGGAGCTCATTCACTGAGGTGTCGGGATGTATTCGCGACTCGCGGCTCAGTTTACGCGTTTAACTCTCCGGCACCTTTCATCGCGCACAAAACGTAATTGAATCCCACAGAATCCTACGCGCGCTCAGTAAGATTTAATAGGGCATTTAAACCACTCGCATTGGCCATTGTGCGTCGGTTTTCGAACGCAATTATTCATCGTGGACCGCAGCGCTCTAGCTAGGGGCTTTCCGCGAAGCACCACGCGCTAGACAAAGTGCGCCGCGTGCGGTTCCAAGATTATTGGATGCTTTACTGAACAAAATGTTGTTAGCGTAAAATTTAATTTAAACAGTCAAGGAATAGACTCTTAACTGATTCTAGAATAAATATAGCAACTCAATATGCCTGGAGGCAACAATTCGTCAATTTCCCCAAATAATTAAAATTAGAGTTCGCCTGGTAGTCGAAATTCGGCCACAAATCTTTAGATCTACCTACTATATGCCTATTTAAGGCTATAATCAAAATAGCAGTTCTTTGTACAACGTATTGTGATATTTTACAATTTATATTTTCACTGTTGTCATGACCACGCTTTGACACAATTTTATAGTAAAATGTATACATGTGCATGTAAATCGTTTCGTATTGTGTGCGTGTCGTTTTATTTTAATAATTTAATGTATTAATAATGCATCTTATATAAAAATGTTAGCATTCGCACAACATCTTCTATATAAACTATAAGAGCCCTACCTCACCAAGACACCGAGATATTAAAATTTATGACAGTTAACTCAAGTGGCGGCGGTTTGACGAAGTCGTCAAATTAGAAGCGTAGCCACGACTACTACTGGCTACTCCATTGGCGACCCCAGGTATCCATGGCCTCTTAGCCGGCGACGTCACCATGGCGTCTTGGTGAGGTAAGTGTCCAATTGTGCCAAATTTCATACGCCTCCCTCAGCGCCGAAAACGGTACCTAAAGTTTTGGCTTCACGTATTAATATATAAATAAATTATTTCGGAGGATATTGATGGTAAAATTTAATTTGCAAATTTTCATAAACTAAACGCGGTACAAATATGCGGACACGTGAATTCAGGCGGGATATTAATTCGAAACAAATGTTCGACCGCAAAACATTACGTACGTACGCCCGGTCGAGTTTAATTTTAATTCGCGCAAATTATTAGTGCAGTCGATGGAGAATATAGCGGGCTAGTGCGAGTGAGACTGGCGCACTAAGGGTTATGTGCCATCATGTTACACTTTACCAGGTTATTTTAAGATTTATATTTTTCATATTTTTTTTTTAAATATAACAAAGTCGCTGTTACAGATGTACAAAATATATATTTTTTAAAGTATTTAAATACAAATACATTTCTAATTTACTTTTTCAAATACAAAATACTTTTGCTTTTTGTTAGACCATAAAAAACATCGATTATTCGCTTAAATCATACGCCGTCTAAATCGCTATTATTACTAATTAAATTCTGGTACACCGTACGAAATTGTGCCGGGAGAGCAAAAAAATTAAAAAAAAAAAACACCGAAATGACCGCCAGCGGTATCCAGAGATCGATACTTGTAATCGTTACTTATAAATCGACTCTGTTATGAGTCGACGAGTCTGATATCTATATACGGTCTAGCCGTTTCGGAGTAGTTTGGCAACGCACCCCGTGACAAGAGAATTTTAAAAATATTAGATAAGTACTACTGGAAGAAGTAAGTAAGCTTTTTTAATACTTATTAATGATTACGTAATTATTAGTTAATCGTTGAAACTTATATAGCAATATAACAATAAAATTCGGTAATTATTCTTATTCGTAAAATAATCCTTCTGAATCATTTGTTTCTAATTAGATTTAAGATCATATCACGAAATTGAACAAGAATCTTGTATTGTCTTTGATTTCGCGCGTAGTTGGCGGTTTATTTAAAAACTAGATTTAAAATCATATCACGAAATTGAACAAGAATCTAGTATTGTCTTTGATTACACGCATAGTTGGCGGTTTATTGAAAAAAATGGATTTAAAATCATATCACGAAATTGAACAAGAATCTAGTATTGTCTTTGATGGCTTAAGGGCGCGAAGTAGTTTAATTTAAGTGTATTATTATAAATTGATGAATAAATAAATAAATAAATAAATAAATAAATAAATAAATATTGTCTCACAAGCTACTAAATCGACACAACACGGATATTGGCATAAAAGATAAATTTTGCGAGAAATGTGTTTGTTTTGTCATCGTTTATTTGAAATTTGCTGTATATTCTCATAGAATAATAATTACGCTTTATTAAAGTAAGGTATTTTATAATCATTTTGATTCGTTGAAAAGAATAGGCGAAAATTATTATTCCCATTCAGTTTTTTTTAAAATTTCATGGTATTAATTTATTTCTGTTTAAGTTTTTTAATGACAATAAATATTTAGAAACAACAAAGACAGTACTCATATACGTGAAAAAATTAATATTACTTGTACTCATCTTTAGTTTATTAAGTTTAAAACTTTAACTTGGACACGACTCTCTTCATACCATCTGCAATATTTACCCTTAGTGATTTTTATTTCACGTAATTGGTATGCTTGTGGCAATGCAATATTATGATGACATGCAATTCATTTGATGATGGAACTGGAAGCTGGCCCTAGGAAATCTAGTACAAAACGACATAACCGCATCGAGATTGTGCTCGTTTGATTCGTCTTGACGAGTACTTTATTTTTAGATGGGTATAAAATTCGGTAATATATGTCTTATACGATTTGCTAATATTTTTTTGCCCGCAAAAGTTGAACTACCAGTATTAAGAAATCTTGAACAATATAATTGTTGGATGTAGCCATTTATAAAATACCAAATTAAATAACCTAGTTATTATAAAATTCCAAATTAAATAACCTAGTTATTATAAAATTCCAAATTAAATAACCTAGTTATTGTAAAATTCCAAATTTAGCGTGATGATATATAGCCTATAGCCTTCCTCGAAAAATGGGCTATCTAACACTGAAATAATTTTTCAAATCGGTCCAGTAGTTCCTGAGATTAGCGCTTTCGAGCAAACAAACAAACGAAAAACTTCAGCTTTGTATATACTTTTTTTCTTTTTCAAAAATGTTTACACACTGTATTAATTTAACATTAAACATATAACGTAAAAGAAGTTTTACATATCCAGAAACTTAGAGCTAAAACAATGTTCCAGCTAAACATTATTACTTTAGAAAGTTATACATAAAGAAAAAAAATAGTATATTATTTAGGACATGTTCTTATTTAATCGAATTCCTGATGAACATCAACTTATGGAATTACGCAGTGGAATTAAAGTTAAAGGCGCCTGAGGTAAATGTACGTGTGTTTATTACATAGCTATTACACGACTTGGAGTTCATTCTCGAACTACATTAAACTGCCTGCGCAATTCCTCCAGCAGTGGGGCTACGAAATGTACTCATCCTAGACAAACCGATGACGAAAATGATAGTTACATATCATTTTATGCTCATCTTGCTTAATATTTTCGTATACATAAAATTTAAGTGTCTATGATTTCTGCATAACTATCCAAGACCACTTCAATTTTAACCAAAAAAAATTATCATTCTATTAGTCCAGGACTTTAGTATCTCAAAGCAAAGTTATAGGCACTTGGCCCCTTAAATTTTATCAAGGATTTAAGATTTAGGTATTTTAATACAAAGCGATGCTTCGCTTATATTTTGGCTATTTTTCAATATTTAGGAGTTTTTTATCCGACTTTTAACAATAGAAGAATCAAAATGAGTCAGCCGAATTATTATTAATATGGCTTAAACAAATAATTATGGACATATGACCCGATTTATTCTTTGTTTCTAAACGTATTAGCGGATGAATACAAGTAAATATTTTCTTAAATGCGCTTGCTTATTATAAATACCTAATAAAGATGCTTATCGCTGAATTCGTAGCTCCACGCAAGCACAGGATTAAGTCCAATGACTGCGACTCAAGTGGATCTCGCCAAAACTGTTGCACCGTTCCCGATGCAGGTCATTAGTTCGATTACGTTTAAGGTTGGCAGAACCACTCGATTAAATAATCATCAGTATCGCATTACGAGTACGTTGATTTCATTTGTGTTAGGCATCAACCAATGATTTTATATTACTACGTATCTAAAGGACATTCGTTTCATACTTATATACTCTTTAAGTTCCTAGTAAATTTTGTGACATTAAACATACCTATATAAAAATCGACTGTACCAGCTTTTGTTATCCTACCCCAAATAGCTGGAGCGGATTTCATAAATTTTTACGCGTCTATTCCAAGGGATTCGACTTGAAAATATTCGTGTTGGGCGCACATCGGACCCTCCATAGTGTCAACGCTGGTTTCATTAGCATTGATTAAAAGCCTGACACGATGAAGACCTGCCTCTTGTGGGCTCAGCACGAATGTTTTCGTCCTAAATACAGTCGTATCTTAGAATTTGAACGGTTCGAAATGTTCGTGCTAGTAAATAAAACTTCTATATATATGTATAATTGACCTTTAGAATGAATTTACAATTTTATTCACTGTAAACGAAGAATATTTATCGTTATGCATTCACCAGCTTACGTGCGATTAGAAGTTTTTCTTCAAAAAACATGTTTCTTGTTTAGGGTTCTTCTACATCTTTAAGCATCGTTTACTCAATAACGTATGTTATACACTCAATAAGAACCAGAATGTCGCTTAAATCAATATCCATACAACGTAAAGACACGACCGTTGGTATACAAACATTAAAAATTAAGCAAATATTTGAATATATTTACACGCCTAGTGATATTGTGTTTAAAATATGATTTTGCAAACAAGTTTTGTAATGCTTGCTGTACCAATTAGAGATATATATGAAAGTATTGGAGACGTCACATTCGCTTTAGAAATTTAAATATATCCGGTTAGGCTTTAATATGATTTCATATGAGCCGTATCCTGGCTAAACGAGCAGCCTCGGGAGGCATGGATACAAATTATTATGTACTTTACGACAATGTTAGTCGCAAATTAATAGGGGACACGGAATAATGCAAATTGGCCTAGTTAGAAGGATAATTATATTATAGACAAATATCATCCAATCCTGGATATTAATTTATTTCAGATTGTTCACAAACTTAGTAAGTATCTATTGCCATTATTAACTAGCACTATCGTTGCCATAAGAGGATAAGAATGTTCTTTTAAAACTTAAGTACTGTATACTCATACGTGAAAGGAGAGTTGCTATTCTAAACGGCTTCTACGCGACACAATAGGACGGAGTTTTTGAGGTAAGGAGGTTATTTATAACGCTATGACTTTTCATTTATTATAGTAATGTTTGGTGGATGTTTCGCGACGCGCGTTAGAAAGGCAAAATGCATAACGTTAATTGGTGAACTTTTACAGGTGAAGGTGTTTCTGCATGTCGACGTAGAGTGCCTTTTGTAATCGTCCAGCAATGCGCGGTAATTGTTTCCGTAACATCTCGTTGCATCACACTAAAGGAGATTCTTAAAATGACCATTAGAGTATGTCCAAAAGTCTGTTGGACTGTTTGCGATAATCTGATTTACTCAGGCGTGGATCCAACCTTCAATGCTTATCGGCACAGCCACCCGAAATCTCTTAGGGCATATAAACTTGCTTGCCTTATTTAAAATAATCAATAGTGCATAACTACAAAGGGTATGTTTAAAAAAATATATGATGCCCTGACCAAGATTCTTTTCGGGCGTCAGTTTAGGTCAAGGGCCTGAGCACATACGAAGCGCCCAGGAAGGGAGGGATGCTACATTTTTATTGGAGAACTAAAAGATGTACCTACATACTTACTCTGCTGCGTTCTGAATTATGCACGATTCTTTGATCTTACTTAAGGGAGGGGATTAATAGTATTAGCCTATAGACCGTCAAAGTGTGATGCCACAAGTTTATTAATGTTATGGGCATGCCCATAATGCCCACCAGGGTCTGCACCTTGCTTTACTGGAATGATACATTGTTTTTAATATAATAACATTAACTTTATCTTGCTATTGTCAATCATCTGTATATGTTTGTTACGGACAGATGATACAAGAACGGTATGGCGGCGTCTTCGATCGTGGACGCCGTCGGACGGACTGATCCTCTTTCACAAACTGATAGCAAATTTTATTAAGAATAACATGAACTACCTTATTTATAGCTCAATAATTAAGTTAACGCGCGAAAAACTGCATCAATAAAAAGTTTACGCGGACGACGTTGCAGGCATCATTTAGTATTCCTTTTTAATAACAAGGGGCAAACGAGCAGGCGGTTCTCCTAAGTGACTACCGACGCCCATGGACAACTGCAACACCAGGGGGATCAGTGAATTATGAATATAGCCTATGTTTGTTCAAAAAAAACTTTGAAGTACTTTTTAAATAGTAAAGACAAATTAATTTTGCGTTTTAATTTACAATAAATACAAGTACATATAAGTATTTATAACAAAAGCAATGAAGGTAAATATATATATATATTTTTACAGAATTTTTAATAGATGTCGATTCAGACAGTCACTTTACGATCGAATTTCGATCGCTGGCCAAAATCAATATAATTCTCAAAAGTATAAAGTTTAATTAATAATTCTACATACATAGGTAATAGAAACTAATAACAAAATATTATCTAGTATTAATTGAATGGCATCATCTAATGTTAACTTCTTATCATGATTAACATATAACGTTAAAGAGACGATTTGCAAGAGTGATACTCACCAACGCGCAGGATTCGCCTCCACCGTTACTAATAAAGTGATAGCGTAAATTTCCGGAAAACAGTTTCGACGGAAATAAATAAGGAAAAGAAATAATTACGTAACACCCGGTTTAGGTGTAACATTTACTCTCTTTTTTCTTTAGCTTAAGTATTCTCCAGTAATTATTTTAAAAAGAAGAAAAAAAAAAAAAAAACAGGTACATTCTTTAAGTGTGTCTGTTTTTGTTTCTTTTTTTTCCACTTAGCTGTATGGTGTATGATGTGTGTAATCTTAATATTGTGTCAGGAAAAGTGTTCTCTTATGCTGATGATACAGCGATAGTCTTCGAAGGTGACTCTTGGAGAAAGTACATAAACATGCAATTATTGGGCTGATACAAGTTGCGAACTGGCTAAATGCTAATAAATTTACATTAAACACCATAAAAACCAATTATATCTGCTTCTCCATTCGTAACTTGACTCAGCCTGATGACAGTTATAGGATAACAATAAAATATTCGTTATATCAAGTAATTCGTTGAACTGAGGTTTGTTATGTTGAGGTTAGGTTGGTTTAAAATTAATTATAAAGAGGTATAGTTTTCCGAACAAAAGCGTGTCGAAACATGTTGCGACATGAATCACATACTTGATTAAGAGTTATATATTGGTGGGAACTTTATATAAAGGTTTTGGGTTGACAAAATTCGTTAATTAGAGGTATGAATTTAGCGTGATGATATATAGCCTATAGCCTTCCTCGAAAAATGGGCTATCTAACACTGAAATAATTTTTCAAATCGGACCAGTAGTTCCTGAGATTAGCGCTTTCGAGCAAACAAACAAACGAAAAACTTCAGCTTTGTATATATTTTTTTTCTTTTTCAAAAATGTTTACACACTGTATTAATTTAACATTAAACATATAACGTAAAAGAAGTTTTACATAGTTATTTTTATAAACATTTTTTCCTTTACCATATAATTTCAAGGTCGCTCAAACTGGTATTTTTGCTTTTTCGCATATCTTGTAGTACAATCTGATGGATGTACGAAAATCTACGCACGTAAGAGGCTTCTTTGAATTCGTGAAGGTCATATATAACGGGAAAGCCGTTTGTAGTTTCCGTCGACAGGGAAAATTAAAAAAAAAAACACTCGCAAGGAAAATTCGTAATTATATTGTTTTGTACTTTAATGAATTCTATGTTACTCTTTGGAGGTGTATAAATTATTGTATTCTTAATTGTTGACCATGTAGCCTTGCATTTATTGTTATGTTTATTGACATAAGCAGTATTTTGAATTTTTTGTGCTAAAACTGATATATGGAATATTGTTAATTCCATATTCATGAACATATCCACTCGCTTTTTTATAATTGTAACGTTTAACTTCGCTGTTAACGTAGTACTAGATACTTAAATCCATTTAACAGATTAATAACGTTATTAGTATCTTTACTTAACACACTATATGATTTTTAACAGACCTATATTTTGAACACAGTTATGCGATTTAACATAACATTATTTGATACCTAATTCGGTTAAAGTCATTAGAATTTTATACTTAAGATTTAACAGCGAAGTACTAGATGCTTAAATCCATTATTAATAGTTAATATATAAAGATCCAAGAGTAGAAATAATATTATAATAAGTTTAAAACAATTTTTCACAGAACTGCAAAAAGTCCTTTATGACTTACCTCCATTCGTCTGCAAATATATCACAGTGTGGAAATTTTTCTAATAAATTTATTCCCAATGGTGAACTAGGTATATAAAGAATACCTTCGTAATTCTGTCATACCTAGTATTCACCCAGTGGTAAACTGGGTAGCTAAGGTATACTGGCACCTTCGTAATTCCGTCATAGCTAGTATTCACCCAATTATTATTATTATTTACTTATTTATTTAATTAAAACGGACTTAATTAAATAAATAAGTAACATTCACTAATTAAAAATATAACTTACAAATAGTTAATATATAAAGATCCAAGAGTAGAAATAATATTATAATAAGTTTAAAACAATTTTTCACAGAACTGCAAACAGTCCTTTATGACTTACCTCCATTCGTCTGCAAATATATCACAATGTGGAAATTTTTCTAATAAATTTATTCCCAATAGTAAACTAGGTATATAAAGAATACCTTCGTAATTCTGCCATACCCAGTGTTCATCTATTTCTTCTTTTTTTCGTGTCGACAGTGCTTCAAACGGTTCCGTCCCAAAACTTAGAGACGCGAACAGCACACTCAGTGGCTCAGTCAGCCTATCATTATCCACAATCTAGTTAAACCGAGTAGCCAGTAGTTAATAAAAATCTATTTAATTATACTTAATTGTATTATAGCATAACAATTCTAGCAGTACTTTCATGATTTGTCCAGTTAATTCCCTTAACGCGAAAGTCGATAGCTTTTACAATCACAATAAACTTGTACTAAAACATTTAATGGTTTGAGTAATTACTTTGCTTTTGTTTAAGCCTTTCTTATATTAATATTTTCAATTTATTTAAGTAGTCGCATTTTTGGTAGACTTTTGAAATTCACAATATCTTCGCTGGCAATATAAGAATTTATAATTGTATAATCAGTGGGTTATGCCTGCGTCATGTCCACTGATTATGGGCACAAATGAATAGTAAGTAGATATACAGACCAAACGGCACGTCTGCTCACCACCGACCACTGATCGTAAATGACCAACGCTAATCATCCGGACTAGACTCACTCTAGTCTCACTACCCACAGTTTAACTGTGAATAAATTACAGGATATATGCTGTATGCCATTTTTGTCTTAAAAATAAGTGTATTGACTCTAATACCGGAGCTAGACATAGCTCAAAGTGTTTGTACATTTTGACCTTGAAGTCCACAAAGTACCACAAAACTTTGTACAGTTACACAAAGTCCCCGGCCACACTACATGATTATTGAAATTACTATTCAAATGAAGCTATTATCTGACTATATGAAAATAAATAGTGTCAACTCTGTCTTTATTAATCATACCCTCAACTATTCAATTAACCATAAATCCGGTTTTAGACGTTGACAGCGTTGATATTCAACCACGCCATCTACTGGTTGAAATATCGAGGCAGGCTCATTCAGCAAACACTAATTCATTATCATTCATTCAATTACTATCGAAACCTCAAGCGAATGCTATTATTATAATCACTGCTATCAATAAACGCGATAGAATGTTAGTTGTAATGGATTGGCTCGTAATGGCCTTTAATATGGAACATGATAAAGCGAGAATGGCGCACGATTATCATACGTCATACTTTGGACTAACTAGAGGAGATATAAATTTCAGCTAACGAGGACATTTCCTAGTTTAGAACTGCATGTATCTGTTTATGGGATATGCTGTGTCAAGTCAAACTGGGTTGACTTATTTGCTTTAGTCAAACAGTAATTTTGTCCCATTAAGTTTATTTGAAACGATCCGTTTTGCTATTTATATAAAGTTACTAGCAGATCCGGCCACGCGTTGCTGTGGCTGGGAAGAAAAAAAAGCAATGGACTCAAATGCTGACCACTAAATAGGCCACGACCTCCTCAATGTATTATTAAGTTATGTTAAGTAAAAGGATATAAATAACAATTTTAGTAATTTAAGGGATATAAACGACAGGGGTACTATGAATGGTTATCACAGGACATAGAACCACGGCGCGAGACTGTTGATACCCAAACCCAGCTGTGGGTCGAATAAATTAATGATGATTATGAAAGCATCAAACAAAACTAGTCAAATAGTATATAGTCCATTGTGGTCACCTTATTCAGGACTCATTTAAAATTCGGCCAAGTTTGCAACGCAACCGAAATGAGGTTTACGTAAAAAGGTTTCGCAGTACTGCCCTTGGTTTTACATTTTACAACCTTTGTTAAAAAGTAAAGTTGCGGCTATAAATTTACATTTAAGTGGTACGTAATTCCATTATATATGATTAAGCGACTATAAAAAATTAAAAGTTCCGTAATTGTTTAAAATCTTTGAAAACAAACGGGCATACGGTTTGCCCAATGGACCATAACTAAATACAAAATATATAAAGGATCACAAAAAGGTAATGGGAAGAGAATCAATAAAGTTACAGCAAGCATAAACGCATAAGGCCTTAATTTTCTGATAATAACTAGAGTAAAAACTTTTGTTAACGTGAAAAGCTTACTAACAATGAGAATTTAAATCTTAAAATAGTTTCTGTCAATAAAAACAGTTATAATAAAGCAGGAAAACTTGAAGGACTTCTATAAAAAAGCTCGAAAATTTGTTATGAAAATGGTTGGATTATGGAAGCAATAATCAAGATAACTTCCAGAAGATCTAATTTAAGTAACAAAAATAAATATTTAAAAAAAATCGCCAAGGAACTAAAAAGCAAAAACTAATTGGTACGTTCATACGATTTTACTTGACACCTATTGATGTGTTGAAACCGGTACCAGGCTACATAGGTTTCCAATTTATTTTGAAATGATTAGTTGTTAGTAGAGTTATTTAATATATGATATGGATAGGCCAACTAAATGCATTACTATAATGACAGGTGAGTCTTCTATATATTAATTATTCGGATTTTGCTAAGAGTTTGATAATTTATTTGATTATGTGTGATTTATTTATATTTTATTATTTTATTAATTTGTTATATTAATTATTTATTAATTTATTTATCTTATTAATTTATTTATATTTTTTTTTATATTTAAAGAAAAATATAAAAAAAATCTCAAATTTGTGCTTTTTAGTCCTGGCCTTATTCCGGTCTATTTAAAAAGTAGGTAAATATACAGGTTTCATAGACGCTACAATATAATTTAATGTGTGTAAGCTACTTCTTTATTACTTACAGATTTACACGAGTCAGCGAAGACTTATAGAAGTTTTCAATAGTAAGTTGTGAATAATTTGACAAACCACAATAGCTTTCGCTTCTTTGAACGTAAAAACCCCAGTAAGATTGAAGCGAAAAAGGCATCTTATACATAATAGACTGATTGTTATCTATTATGTAATGTGTGTATCCTTTGTTGGAGGTCCTTAATAATAAAATAAAATAAAATAAAATAAAATTTTCGTTCTTAATTTTAACTTTATATGTCTTCAGCTTTATAAATTAGTATAGAATGTTTTATAAGCCATAAACAAGTAGGAGATCAACCCTATGCTTAGCTTAAATCCCCTTGAACTGCGTATTTTCTTAGGATTGCGTAAAAAGTGTAAATAAAAGTGCTTTGTACAGTCTACGAGAAGAATATTGAACAGTTGGTGTATTATTGATCCCTATCAATAACTCCCGGAAAAGACACCAACGTGTCCGTTACAATACTTAAAATAAATAGCTATACAAAAAATAATAGTGCTTATGTCAATAAAGTTTCCACTATAAGGTATACAATTAACAAGTTAAGAGCAATTATAAAGATAAATCTACTTAATATAATATACCTATGTCTGACTGTCGTACAAAATATTGTAAGTTATAATTTTGTTTTTCTCTGTAAGTGAATTTTGTATCAAATTCTTTGAGAAATAAATTCTTTAACCATAACCATTTTTGGCCATGATAGTTATCTATTATAAATCTATTATATTTTTTGTCGTTGACTATTGTGTTTGTCAAAGTAATAAACGTGGTATGATCCATTGGGGTGGTTACAGGTACCTAAACACAATTAAAACTCAAGGATAATTATAATGACCATTGTATTAACTAAATGTAAATTGAGCTATTTTTTAAATCTAAAATATTCTCAGATTTTCCTCGTCTACTTTAAAAAATATACATTAATTGTATTAAAATTAACTAATTAAGGTTTTTACAGTCTCTGGTAGATTTGACGCTATTTTTAAATAGCTGTGTTATTCTTTTCTTATTTTTGACGGAGAAGATTCCACCAGCACTTCGTCACCAGCACACTCAAAATCTGTAAATTTTTGAAGAGGATCATCAAAAATATTATATCGTTTAAGGATAGTTTTTGTAATTATAATTTTTTAATAATTATAATTTTGCATAATTTAAGTATCAAATAATATTAAGTATAAATACATTTTTTTACTAATTTATTCAAATTTTAGAACTGCATTAACACTTGTATCAAATTAGAAGTTGCGCCGTCATTCGTAATGCTGTCAGATAATCGGAGGTAAACGTACTAGGTTTTGTATATTACAAACGATCTATAAAAAGGTTTACGCCATGTAGTTTGATAAACTTTAAGTTTTATATTATGCTGAAGAGATAAGTTGGCAGAATAAAGAACCATTCAATCTGGAAAATCGGTTAAAATTGTTAGAAGTTGCGCCGTCATTCGTAATGCTGTCTCCTTTGCCTGTTCCATAATTGTTCACTATTTCGGCGTTAATGGCTTAAACAGGAAAGATAGATATATATCTTTTTTGTAGAAGGAAATGTTTAACTTAAATGTTAAACATTTCCTTCTTACAGAATTTTCTCCTGTTTCCATGACATTTAATAATAATAATAATAATAATAAGAACTTTATTCAAGGACACACAATAAATTTGCATGCCAATGAAAAGGTCGTTAGGACCCTACGTTGTGGCCGTAGTAACCCAGGTTCGAATCCTGGTCACGGCAGCGAACAGCTGTCGCGGTGGAGTTTATTTTTTACGCGTACATTTAAATATAGCATGAAATAATTCATATTTATTTTTACAGAAAAAGGCATATCCATATTATTACTTATTTTACAGAATTTTTCGGTAAAATAGTCGATAATATGGATATACCTATATGTAAGCAAAAGTTCTTATTTGGAACAATTAGGACGTTAATCGAAATAGTGCCGAGATGGATGGAGATGGATTTCTGTCGTTCTAGTCGTGAAAATAATGGTTTCGCCGCGTTCATTAGTTATTATTTAGAACAAGCTTGTGCTTGACTCCATCGTGTAATATTATTTTCTGTTTACTTTTTCTTTTTAGCTTTACTAATGTTGTTATTTAATTTTTGTGATGGAACCCTAATTCTATATATAAAAAATCGGCTGGACTGATTTCACTCATTATTTTTTGTTATGTCTCTTACTGTCAGAAGAAGGCTCTTATGAAGTTAATAAGTTAAGAAAACTGCGCGGAAAATTACAAAATGTTGGAATACTTAACATAATTATTACAAATATAATAAAAAGTTACTTTAGAAATTATTTTAATGTAATCTCAGCGCTTTTGATAATATAATTTTTTTAATGTATGACGTAAAAAAACTGTCTGACCGTTTGTTACGCGTAACTTTCCAAAATATGTGAAGAGGCATAGGAAACAGACACGGAAAAGGATACATGAAAGGGAACGGGAATAATGTTATATGATAATAGAATGTACTGAATGGTAAATAATCCAACGTTCGGACAGAACAGCGTCTGCCGGGTCTGCTGGTATCATTTATAAAATAGTACTATATATGCTCTTTGCTTTTGTGTAACCTTATATATCTCTTTTATCTTCACGGGAATGGGAATTATGACCGAATTTACCTCAAGTATTAGCTGGTCCAAAAATGATCTTATATTCATATGATAAATAACATAATAACAATTAATTATGAAGCAATTATAAAGTTTAATTCTTACAGGCAATGAAAAATTATGTACATATCTAACCACTTTAGATATATAGTCAGTTTCTGTATTGTGTCGTTGGCGTGTATTTTCCCTATTATCTGTCCGATATCTAATCAGAAATGCTACGGCTACGCGACCCCAGACCACCGTAGCTGTTATTTTCACACCCTCGATACCGTCCGTGACAATAGTACCTAACTGCATCCTTTTTCTCCTTTCCATCTACCTTTATATCCTTTTATTCTTTTACTCCTTTCTAATTATCTAATTAGAGGAAGCGCCACGCTTGCAGACCTTCAGGTCTGCAGCCGAATTGGGCCGGCGCGTCCGCGTCCAGTATTTCTTTCTGACATAAGATCGGCGTGAAGTGGCGGCAATGCTGTCACGTCAAGTGATGGTATCATTGTCGCGTTTCGTTCGGCTTGTGAGAGTTTCCGGTGGCTTAAACCCCTCTTTAAAGACGGACAACGCATCGGCGAGCCTACTGGTGATACAGATGTCCATGTCCATGTACATGGGCGTCGGAAGTCCCTAAGATGATCCGCCTGCCCGTTTGCCCTTTGTAATATATATATGTTTTAAAAAACCATACACATTTAATGATCCAGATTTAGTTATTATATTTAGCCAATTTGTATTGTTGGCATGACGCTAGACGTTTAAAGTGGAAAACTTCCTATTACCCAGGGTGTGAATGAGAATGAATATTATTATTCCATACAATGCTGACAATATTGTGAAGTACATACGGAGCTCCACTACAGTTAACGAGAATCAGCTTACGTGAGTCCACATCTCTTATATGCATAATGGATGACAATTTTTGATATAAGAACGTTGTGTAGGATATTTATTATATTACTAATTGTCACCCGTAGCTTCGTCCACTTTAATTAGGTGAAATATTTTAGCGTGATGATATATAACCATCCTCAATAAATGCGCTATCTAACACTAAAATAATTTTTCAAATCGGACCAGTTGTTCCTCAGATTAGCACGTTCAAGCAAACAAACAAAACTCTTCAGCTTTATATATTACTACAGATTAATAGATATAGATAAAATACACAGGAGATTTTTATAACTAGTATTTTATATTAATCAAAATTCGACTATCATTTTTAATCGTTCCTAAACATTTGAGAAAAGCAGATATTATTGAATTCATAACTTACAACAATTTTAATGAAATGTCCGAGATTATATAATAAATTAAATACATTTAAATTAAAATAGTTCAGTACTTTTCAATTAATGTAAAAAATATATATTTTGCTTAAAATTCTCTGACGTTCAAACTCAAGATATTATTATTAGTTATTTAGATACAATCGGAAATCTTAATTAAAACATGGTGCTGTTTTTATAAATAACATTATGTTTACAGTTGATACTAAAATGTAATATGCACATCTGTAATGTAGTTACTAGCCACAATCAAAATCCTACCAACAAAAATGTTACACTAAATCAGAAATAAAATATATATTATCAAAGTATTGATACTTCTCAAAATTTACGAGTAGCCTTTATATTGATATATGTCAGAATTAAATAATTCTCGTCACTCCTGAAGAGCTGAGGCAGTATTGAAAGCCACCTATACATATTCAGATTTACGGATACGCTTCGTTTATTTTGAAGAACGAATGAATGAATGGTGTGAGTTCAAGAATTCGGTGAAGCGAAATGGAATACGTTTGGGTAGTAAATATTAAGCTAACGAGGTTGTCTCCCATTTTTCTTAGCGAACCCTTTCCTCTGTCACAAACCTCAATGCATAAACTATTTAATTTATTTTTATTTTATTTTATTTACATTTTGGAATCATACAGTACTATAAAAATCATAATTAACACATATAGAACAAACATAAACCAAAAAAGTTTCCAACAAATTTGAAAAATAACTTATATCTAGGTATAAGAAGCATAATTAACTTTAACAATAACTTTAACAATAGACTAATCTACCAATTATCTTTTTACTAGGACTAACGCAACAGAGCAAATTCAGCTGGCCTAGCCAGGATTTTGGCAAAATACGTTTGGTTTTCTCGACACCTCTACGTTAATGTTTGAAAATAAAGGTTTTCAACCAGTGCCTCCTATCTTTCATGACCATGCAGTAACGTGGACATTCACAACAGTTTTTTTTTAGGCAAGTAACAACACGCCCCTATTAAAAATAGCTCTCTTAAAAAAGTTACTAAATTATCATGTTCTACTTTGTGAAAATAATCTATCAACGAATGATTGAACTACCTTCACTTATCTTATAGTGAAGGTAGTTTAACCAACTAAAAGATCAGTATATTATAAATATTTTCTAGTTGACATAGATGACAGCTATAAACTAAGAATTCGATTAAAGTTAATCGGAACTTAGAATACAAGTTTGCCGAAATAACAACCAAATTGCTCAAATTAATTTAAGAAATTCATTAATATTAAAATAAACATTTTAGCAACCTAACACTATATTGTAAGCATATATACGCTCTGCGTTGCTGCCTACACGGGCATGCGCGCGCTCTGCGTTGCTGCCTTCACGGGCATGCGCGCGCTCTGCGTTGCTGCCTTCACGAGCATGCGCGCGCTCTAACCGACACCTTTTAGGAAGACAGAGATACTAGCTACGAAGGAGAAATAGAGATTCCAGCTATAAAGAGAAAACGAGACTATAGCTATAAAAGATAATTAAAGATATTTGCTATAAAAGAGAAAAATAGATACCAGCTATAAAAAAGAAAACGAGGTAATAGCTATAAAAGATAATTAAAGATAATTGCTATATAAGAGAAAGAGATATACTAGCTATAATAGTCGTTATTTTCTCAACGGTGGCGTATCGATTTTCTATTGTCTTTCAGTTATTGACTTTTAATTACAGAATGTTATACACAATCCTCATTTTAATCTTGAAACGCCTTTTAATCGACATTAATTTTTACATTTGATCGACGACAAGCGATTATACATTTTAAATTTTGCTTACAAAATTTTCTAGAAAATTGCGGGATTATTTTCATGCCAAGGAGTGTTGGATTACTTGTCAGGTGATCATTAGCTTTTATATATTATTATTAATTTAATCTAAAAATTAATTTTAAATCTATAAATTAATTTTAAATCTATAAATTCGATTTTCAATATAGCTATTAATTTAATTGTATAGAAGAGCAGCCTGTATACAAAGTGATACCTCATAATTTCTCAACTCGCGATAAGCAAGCAGACCGAACTTGTAAGCTGATGCGCCTTCAATACTACCTCTAAAATGAAGAAAAAAAATGAAAAAAAAAACTACATTGACGTTTTTTTTTATAATTATCTTACATTAATTTTTAATGTTATTATTATTATACTTTTTGGAATATTTTATGTACTTGGGCATGTTTATATTTGTAAACAGAGGGAGGAGACTGGCTTCCGCAACACAGCTTTGCTAGTGCGGAAGTCAGGGCAATCCTATACATAATTAAGATTACTACCGGGTCCATCGCGTTGCAGAGGAAGGAACCATAGCAGTGCCTGGGACTTGTGACCCAGGTGTAGGTTTAGGAGCTTAATTAATTAATTTATTATGCTGTAATTAGATGTCAAGAAAGGAAACTTAGCCAATCGAAAAAATGATTTTGAGGAGGTCGTGGCCTAATCAGTGGTCGGCATTTGAATCGATCACTAAGTTAAGTTGCTCTGGCTGTGACCGGTGTTCTTAAAAAATGTCAACATTAGCCTTTAAGGAAATCTTATTAAAACAATTAATAGTCCTGTTAAGAGAGTTATACTTTATTTAACAAAATGATTATTTGACGATTAAACATTTTAATTTAATGAAACAAAATTTAATTTTAAGTTTATGATGCACTGACTATATTTTATAAGAAAATTGTCTCTAAATAAAAAATTTAAATAAAAATAAATAAATAAAACCACAGAACACAAGACCATTTGAGACGTTAATCTTACAGTTATGTGTCGACGCATACTACACAACGCAGCTTTGTGTGTTACGGTCAAGAGACCACAGCTTAAGAGTACAACTGGAATTTTACGACTAGGAAGTCGGGTGAAACAGCTAGTATATACATAGAAACGTAGTCATTGTCGTTTATCCGATCAATCTTTGAGCTTAGAGTTTTTTAAAACGACTTCTAAAAAAGAGGAGATTCTCAATTTTTTTTGTTACCTTTTTTATGGGTTAAACGGGCAAACGAGCATACTTGACACCTAAGTGATAATCGTCGCCCATGGACACCTAAGCACTAGGGGAGCTGTTAGTGCACTGCCGGCTTTTGAGGAATTTGCTTATCCGCTTTTTGAAGATCTGCAAGTTGTAATATTGTGGGAACACCGAGAGAGGCAATTTGTTCCACATCTTTCTACCTTTCGGCTGGGTTAACCGATTTTGATGATTTTTCCCTTATTTTAAAGCTGTGCTTCCCTAGTGGTGCCATTTCAATTTGGGTCCTGTTTCAATTTGAAGTCGGTTCCTTTTAGATTATTGAGATATGCAATTAACTTGTATTATGCTTTAATATTCGAACCTTGGCTTACATAATACACAATCAGTTAAATCGACAAAGTTTGGCAAACAGTTCGACCAGAACGTTCCCGATTGTGATCGAGTATTATTGGCGTCGAGATAAGGTTGGGAGGCTGGCCTTTGTCATCTCTGCCTCAGATCGGAAATCATCCCGCCTGTTATTACTCCCTTACTATGAATTGACATTACTATTAACTAGCTTTTGACAGAGGTTTTGCTCGCGTTATTTTCTACCTCTACCTTACTTTCTTTATTCTAATGCCGGAGCCAGACGTAGCTCAAAGTGTTTGTACATTTTTGTCCTTGAAGACTACAAAACTTGACGCAGCTACACAAAGGCCCCGGTCACACTACATGATCATGGAAGTGATCATTCAAATGAAGCTATGTCTGGCTCCGGCATAACACTAAGGAATTCTGTTTTAGTTTTTAGATGTTACCTATTTTAAGTATCCGTGACACAAATCTGGCCTAAATATACATGGTATGTATTAATTTTAGGCGGTGTTCCTGTGTGGTGAAAATAAATAAACTATCTTTATTAAGTTCAGAATATTTTATATTCTCTATATCATAAACTAGCCGTGTGCGCGACTTTGACCGCGTTAAATTAGGTAAAGAAATAGATTCCATTTTAGCGTGATGATTTATAGCCTCTAGTCTTTCTCGATAAATGGGCTTTCCAAAACTGAAAGAACTTTTCAAATCGGCCCAGTAGTTTCTGAGATTAGCACGTTCAAGCAAACAAACAAACTTCAGCTTTACATTTTAGTATAGATAGAACCCTAATCCAAATATCCGCCCTACTAGGAATTTTAAGAAAAGCTTTTAAAACCTAAAACAAGCTTTTAAGTAAAGCTCAACTAGATAGGTAACGAGAATAATGGCCGAATTATATGTGTAGTTAATCCACTGATACAACATAAATATTATTAAATATTTATTGTAATTATAACTCACTAAATTACTATAGCAGGGGTCGTACTTACACTGATCACAATGTACTTAGATAGTTGTTACCAAGTCAACGGTCGTAACACAACTGCCCTGTTTACCTGCGTGTCTCTGTATTTATACTCTCATGAATAACTACCCTCATTTTTGTATACACTTAAATAGGCATAACTTTAAATACCTTCTCGTCTCTTTATTGCTTTCTAAATAAACATTATATCATTAATTAACAACTTTCCACAATTCCTCAGAAATATTTGAAAAACACAGTAGTAATTTTTTATTCAGTAAACCTCAAAATGCGGTCACGACCCGCCTTGAACCAATTTCACCAAAATACCCATTTCTAGAAATCGCAGTCGACAACTAGGTCAAATCCCTCATATGAAATAAGCTCCAAAGTTCAGATTTAAATATATACGGAATTCCCCTCAGCACGTAGGCGACTAATTTTGCGGACTGGAATATTAAAACTTTGGTAATTTAGACATTTTATGATAGTTATGACTTACGCTTCCTGTTGCCTTATATTCTCACTTTAATTAGACAGACGTGTACCATAAATTTGACAATGTTTCTTGATGGCTCTTCTTTGTTGTTTCCCTTTTCCAAACTAGTGGTATATTTAAAAATAAATAACGATTAAGGGAATTAGTAATATTATTTTATGATTCTCTTTACACGGACGTCTTTTTCTAAGGAAGGCAACTTAATGCCTGTGTTATATGTAACAGACGCCTGTTATACACAAATATTTTTTGTAGAAATATATAAATAGATAATACACATAAAGCGGGAATAGAACCCGAAGCAGAAGGCAGGGTCACTACCCACTGCGCCAACGGGCCAGTCAGTGGTATATTATCGAAGAAGTGAAGGTTTTAAGCTCCCGTAATTCTGTCAGTTTTTCTGTTCTGTATATTATAATTAAGTGTTGGGGACGGTATAAGACGTCGAATGCTGGCGTTCGCCACTTAATCGTTTTTTTTAATGTTACAAGGGGGCAAACTAGCAAACAGCAGGCAGCTAAGTGCCTACTAACGCCCATGAACATTTGCACAACCAGGAGGCAAGCAGATGCATTGCCGGCCTCTACTGACGAGTTTAGGTCACCTGGCAGTCTCACAAACCGAACGAAACGCGACAACAATACCATCACTTGACGTGACAGCATTGCCGCCACTTCACCCGTCAAATATCGATAATGTTTTGAACGCAATTTCATTTTAGTATTTGTTTATTTTAGCTGTATATTTTTGTATATATTTTATAAATATATATAATATATTTATATAAACGTTTTTAAATCCAAATTTGTGAACAAATGAATATCTTATTTGTTATCCAAACATCATTATTTACAAGTAAATCTTCTTTGATATAGATTTCAAACGCTTTCGCTCTTCCACTTTACAAATATGTCCTACTAATTATAGGTCATCACAACATGCTTAGAAATTATAATTTACATCAGTCACATGATACACCAAATATACAGATTCAAATAGCTTGATTTTTATAATAAAATAATATAATAAAATTAAAGTTTATTTCGGCATTAAGTCTTCTTCCTGACTTAATGTAAACAAAGTGGAATGTTAAGCAAATTCCAACGTGTTCAAATTAAAATATAACCTAACCTAACCTAACCTAACCTAACCTAACCTAACCCAGTTCCGCTCCGCCCGTTGCCGCGAACGCCACGATTTAAGTGTGCTCCGTACTTGAAAAATCATAAAAAATCGAAAAATTGTGTTAGAAACAAGTGCAATACGTCGATTTGTGCGCGCTAACGAGTGGTGTTCGAGTGTGGAAAAATTTTCCAAATCCGACCATTTTTGAGCAATTTATGCCAATAACGAAAATATATAATAACGATAACAATGATAGTAATAATTCTATTACAATTAATGAAATACTGTAATAATCTCCGTAGTAATATTTGTATTCATAAATGAAATAATCGTATTATTTGTATTCATGTCTCTGACAATAAAAGCCTTTTGTTAAACTTTGTCTAATTTAATTTTATTTAACCAATTTTCGTAAAGTTGCATATAGTAAATCATTCTTCAATATGACAACATCTCGTTTTTTAGGAGTAAAAGGCATTATAGTTTTTGTGTGGGTTGTGAAATTTAAATATAAAAAAATAAATAATGCAGACAGGTTCCTTAAAAGCGCACAGACAGAAAATTCAATGCATATATGATAGAATTAAGTATATTTAATTTTATATATTTATTATATAATTGTATATGTATATGTGTATGTAGTGTATATAATATGAGTTTATTTTGTAAAGAAATTAAAATAAGCTCGTGATCGGTAAAAGTTTAGATACAAGGAATACATCAAAATCGAAGCATCTCTTTCGTTCAACAAATGAATTTAGCCTGCCTTTTTTCACTAGTCTTTACTTAAGAGTTGTAAACTCGCAGATTGATAAATGTAGTTGTTGATCAGTAAACATTTATGACTAAAATATAGCCAATAGCCGTGTCCTGACCGAACGAGCAGCAGGAATAAAGCTAGTATACTATAGAGAAAAATATTGCTTTCCTGCCAACTATCATTAAAATGATGGTTCATATTTGAGTTTTACTACTCTTTAATTATTTTTGTTTCATTGTATGAAAACAAAAAATGTTATTCTAATAAAAAAATGGCCAAAAGCGTGTCAAGACACGCTTATATAGAAGGGTTCCGTATCTGATACGCTATTAACGTATTTGTTAAATATACCATGCAACTCTGTCTTTAAATAATGTGTATATCGTTGATGGCCTTATTAAATAAATAAATAAATAAATAAATATATAAAGAATATTATAGAATGTAGTAAATAGTAAGTATCCCAACGTTCGGGCAGGACAACGTCTTGCGCTAGTATAGATTGTTAGGACAAGTTAGAAAAGTTTTGCCAAGATAATGTAGGCATAATAGACTGTTAATTTAACCTGCATACATTTTTAATATAGGATTAAAGGTCACTACAATACTTATCCGGTGAACGATCTTTAATTTCATATTTAAAAAAAATATCTATTTATTAAATAAAAAAAAAGCAAAACAGAAAAAATGGTCTCATGTGCAATTTCAGAGCATAAATGTTGGGGATCGGTGCCTTGACTGAGTTATATTGACGGGGCAATAAAACACCGACCTTTTCTTATCTTCATAGACTCCTTAATATTTGCTATAGGTAGTATTTGCGCGTTTAAATCTAGGCCAAATGAAAAACACATACCATTAGGTTTTGGTCTATTTTCGAATTTTATTACGTCACACGAGGCGGCATGGTTGTAAACCTAGCGTGCTCGTTTATTTAAACGAACGAATGCGAGACAGATTTATTTGGTGGTATTAAGTTTAGAATGTTTTAGAATAGGAATTATTTTTAAGGAAACGCATAGAACTGCTGCCCTAGAGGTCGGCAGTTCAACATGCAGGGCGAATCGCCTGTTGAAACAGGAAAAAATACGGCATTAAAAAAAATAGGACATTTCGCTTTTAGCGAGACAATTCGGCTTTTTGACATGACAATTTTACTTTTTAACACGACAATTGTAGCTTATGGCGGGTCAATTCTAATTTTTGGCATGACAATTCCACTTATTGGCAGCGTTTTCCTTTTTTTTATTATTATTTAAGGTTCATCTTTTTTGTGTACGTATATAAGTAGAATCTTGCTTTCAATTAATATAAATTGAATTAATAAGAATGACTGTACTGTTTCTCTAAACTAAAATAAAAACTTGTTAAACATGAGCATAACTAAAATCGATCATTTATGGCGAATTCCGTTATTCCTTGCAAACAGTCAAACAAAATGGTGTCGGAACGTTTGATTCTAATTGTATTCATCATGGTCATCGTCCTCAGCTAGATTTAGTCTACTGCTGGACCAGGGCCTCTTCATGAGCACGCCATGTACTTTTTCTAATTGCTTTATTATTTCAGTATACTTATGTTCCTATTTTAGGTTTACTTACCATCTACGTAGGGTACCCAGTTGTAATATCTCCCTCTGAAAGGCCTTCGATCGTAGGAAGAACACTGTTCTGCGCGAATGTCTCTCTCCCCTCTCGAACAAGGCTAAACAGAAACATATATGACAGGTTTACTGCTAAAACTCTAATAACCATAGATGAAGAGAAAACCTTCAATATTTGTATTAAACGTGGAGTATATGGAGGAGAGGATGGAGGGTGTATGGAGTGTTTGATAAAATAAATAAAGGAAAAGGTTTTTTGTGGACTCGAGGGTTACTACGCCTAGTTCATGACTAATTTGAATAATTAAATTAGAGAAATATACTAATATTATTAAGAGAAAAAAAAATATTATTTGTTCGCTTTGAATAGATTCTGAACTAATGGACCGATTTGAAAAAATCTTTCACTATTACAATCCTACTTAATCCCAGATAAACATAGGCGATAGAATATTTTCCAAAAAGTTAGGGATCCGCATGAAAAGTTCAATAATGTAAACACGTTAGTAAATGACAATTCCCGCATGAATACGCGGAAACTAATATGGGCACATTTGGAACCCGAACCTTTGACACCGCTACCAAAGCAAAGCAATGCAATAATTTTCTGTATCGCAGTCAAAGCAGGTTTTACTACGAAAATCGCCTTGAGTAAGAGGTCAAAGAAGTGCCTGAGATTTGCGCCTCTTTTTAATTAACCTTTATAGCAACACTTACAAATATTAATAAAGCCCTATCACACAAGCCAATAAATTATAAATGTAACATTAATGCTCGTTTTAGGGTCCATATCGCGACACCGCTGGCCCCTGAACAATAGAAATCACGGAAACGTTTATGAGGCGGAAACTCTTAAATCACAGAAGAAATAGCTCGTGCTGTTACATCTATTGTTTTTATAGATTAACGACGTAACAACTGTTGTTTGTTTTGCTTCCTACAACTAATTGATAGCAAATTAGGATATTGTTTGTTCGAGCAGGATAATAATTGAAGAGGAATAGTAGGGAGCCCATAAAGTTTATAGTCATAGAAGCGTATTTGATTACGTAGATTAGGTGGAAACGTGTTTAAAAAAGGTTTGGGACACCTCCGAATCGGAAGGCAGGGTTACTAACAACTGCGCCAACGGCCAGTCAGTGATACAAGCGAGACAATGAAAAAATGCTCATTTTGACTGAATCACAATAATGTTTTACTGGTTTTTCTTGTGTTTAGTAGTAATGTTACAAGGGGCAATCGAGCAAGCGTTTCACCTAGGTGACTACCAACGCCCATGGACATCTGTACGACCAGGAGGTTAGCAGATGTGTTGCCAGCCCTTAGTGACGAGTTTAGGCCACCGGGAAGTCTCACAAGCCGAACGAAACGCGACAACAATACTATCACTTGACGTGGAAGCATTATCGCCACTTCACATCGATCTTATGTAAGAAAGAGGTACTGGTACCTTGACGCGCCAGCGTATTTCGGCTGCAGACCAAAAGGACTGCAAGCCCATGCTTGCATAAGAGGTAGCGCCATCGCTACCTCTTATGGTTGTGTATTTTTATCAAATCTCTCCTCATATATAATCTCTTATCAGTGTTATAAGTGACTTTTGAGTTAGCTAATCATAAATGTTGTATTTTGAATTATCTAAAGGCAATCCTAGTGCATCTTGGAAATACGATGTTTATTCTAAAATGCAATAAAATTTATGCCAAGTGCAGCAACTATAAACTGTCCCCGACGGAGTTAAATGGGCAAATAAATTAATATCACCATAAATAAGTGGGCAACTTCGTGATTATCAGCAAGCCGATGATTAACGCCAAACCTTTTAGGTGGACACACGCTGGTCTAACACGTAGATAAATCTACGATTATTATGACTTAATTATATTTATATGCATTTATACGATAAATAAAATTGGAGTGTCCGTTTGCACCGCCTGTAATATTTTTCACGAACCAGAATGCGTTTAGACTTTAAATAGAGCTTTACAAGCGGAACATTATTCTTTCCTCCATTCCGCCTTTCTCTATGAAATTTTCTTAATTTTTTTTAATATATTACATACGAACAAGCGCATTACCTAAGTGACTACAGACGCCCATGGATATTTGCACTACAAGGAGGGTTTTAATTCAGCTGAGCTATCATTGTCGCCATTCCTAATCTATACGTTATGCTAATCAGGCGCTAACTTAAATTATAATTGTTAATAAACCTTAATTATATTTCGTTAAGTAATGCCTTATCCCTGTAAACAGACCAATCCAAAAAATTAGGAACATAAAACAAACTGCCTTGAAATAGCCTTGAATAGATAGCCTTGAAACAAACGAAAATAATGATAATAGTAAAAATTCTAAAACTCTTAATCTTAATTGCAAAGGAAGACGTAAGATGAAGATTCCAGTCTTGTATATGTATTAAAAAGTATTTATCTTTGTCTAAAATACCATTTCTTTTATTAAAAACTTTAAACTTTCTAGAAAGTCAACATTTCTTTTATTAAAAACTTTAAACTTTCTAGAAATTCAATATTTTTTATACAATATTTATACGCTTTGTTGAATTAAAGCAATACCTTTAATCTCAACAAACGTGTCGAGAACAATGAGTGTGGACTTGATTCCGTTTGGCTTGTTTTTTGACATTGCTTATATTTTCAGAATCCCATGACAGATCCAGGAATGATGACAGACATGTTAAAGGGCAATGTGACTAATGTCCTACCTATGCTTGTTATAGGTGGTTGGATCAATTGGATGTTTAGTGGGTTCTTAACTAGTGAGTACAATTTGTTTACATTATTCGCACAATACAATTTGATCCTTTGATATTTTTCAAGCTGTTTAAACATTACAGCACACCAAAAGCAATAACCTCTAAAAATATTACGTTCGTCTTTGGGCAGCTGAATATTTACACAAAAGAAAAAGAAATAATCGTTATAAACGTCAATCACTTCTAGTGTTTTTAATTTTTCTATGATATTATTGTGATAAGATAAATATAAGTAAACTGGTCTGATTTCAACTTCACTTACAAAAGTAAACTCATTTACAGACACTTGCAATTTTTTTTTTCTTTTTTCTTGCTCCTAATTACTAATCTGATAACCGACACAAGAAAAGAAAGAAGCCCATAAAAGATTACATTACACTTAAAGATTTTAAACTTAAGTCTGCGTGGTTTAATAACATTATGATCTTTTTTTTTATGTTACAAGGGGGCAAACGAGCTGGCAGCAGGCACCGAAGTGCCTACCGGCGCCCATGGACATCTAGCTTCCCAAAACTAAACTTTAAAGGGAAGTTAGAAGGACAGTCTGTAACCTGTATCATTGCTAGTTCAAATTTCAATCCTGCTGTGCTATTGTCGTGCTCTATTTTGGCACAAACATTAAAAAAAAAAGTACACTAAAAAAATTAAATCGGAGGAGAACGAGACACTAAAAAAATAACAAATTTCTTATGAAAATAAAGAAAAAACTAAAAAAGAAAGACTTCGGTCAACATCTATTTTTCATACTCCTAAGTGATAAAGGTGGCCCACTGGGACGAAGTCACGGCATACAGCTAGTAATCTATATTTAGATAAACAAAAAATTTTTCTAATTAACTATGACTATATATACGGTATCTATAACAAAAAACTCCATGAGACCAAAGCTTTAGATAGTTGTTTTGGATTATTATTTATAGGTGATGATGTCTATTTAAAAGGCAATGGATTATACGTAGGCATCAATTTGTTTAAGTAGCCAAATTATCGTATTTGCCAACTGTATAGCTGCTGTGAGAAAAGATTGCTAAACTTGCTTAAAACTTTAACAAGCCTGCAGTTATTTCGTTGAATTTTGAGTGTTAATTCCCTCGTAGGATGTTATTGTTGAACATTGTTTTTTTATTTAAATAATACTAGGAATACTTAAAGTACGTATTTATGTATTTTTATATATTTTTAAATGTTTTTATTTTTATAATAATATTTAAAAATGTATGTAAGAATAAGATATATTAAATAATGATAAAAAACATTTATTTACCTTACAAAGCCGAACTATATAAGTGAACAAAGACAACGAAAAGTCCACTTTTTATACACCAGTAAAGTAAAAGGCCGCACATCAGCATTTCATGCTGTCGCATGTACGACAGCGCTAATTTTCAGGAACGTTAATTACGAAGGAACCTCTTTTACATTTGAGCTTGATTTTTTTTGACTTTGACTGTAACCGTAAGACGATTTTTTTTTTTTTTTTTGTTTAATTTATTTATTGTTTATTTCCAGATATTACAAATATTTTACTTAGAAAGATTAAATATATATACTTTAAAATTTACTTATCAACAATGTAGCGATTCCAATTATTTGGCTATTATGTATAATTCTATGGCCAATCATGAATATTTGTGTATAGTTCTGAGTACAGACGAATAATATTAGTTTCGCAGCGCTGTAAAACCTTATCTAATGAACATAAGTAATTCCCAAATTTTTATAGATTTTCGCTTTTAAAAAATTAAAAATTTGGTTCTGTACGGGCAAAGCACCGCACAATAATGTAGTTCATTCCATCGCGCACTCAGCACTTTAAAAGTCAACGAGTTTACCTGACTACCGATGCCCATGGACGCCCGTTTGCCGCTTGTTTTATAAAAATAAAAAAAGTCGATGACTGATTTTCATTGCCTTAATCTGTTACCATAAGGAATAAATTTAAAAGGTAAAGGTTTTATTCAAATAGAGCATAGACAGGGGAAACTAAGGGTATAGAAATAAGAGTTAGAATTCCCCTTAATTACAATACATCAAGTCTCGTACACAATTTATTTTTGATAGTCGTAAAAAAACGGGGTCCATTTTTGTGACAATTATATGCAAAAGTCCATGTCCTAATATGATTTATATAGAATTTATATGATATATATTTTTACAATGCTATAAATAAGATGAATCTTGTTAATAGAATCCATTACTCAGAATAAGTAGCGGTATGTATTGTTGGACAAAACGCTTTACAAGCACAATTTCCGCCCACGAATGTCAAAATTGATAAAACAAATTCTTCTGCTTTATACAGTACAGATAACATCTTTAGTACAGATAACAAAAATTATCCTCAAATCGATCCATTAAGAACAGAAATATAAAAAACACTAAAAAATATATTAGTTATTTTTTTGACAATCGACTAAAAATGACGTTATGATCTCGAATACTAAGAATATCACATTAACACCTGATAGTCTCATCGTTTCTGATATGATTCCTTGTATCGTTAATTGTATCTGGGATTATTCACTTAGGTCATTGAGACTAATAAAGAAAGTGCAACCACGTCTTTGTATTATTTAGTTTATAAGTTTGTTGTACACACAAAGTAGGTTTAAAGGTTTAAATTTTTCATATAGTATTGTAATTCTGTATATTTCTTAATAATTAACTATTAATTTCCGTGGCGTCACCCGAACCAAGGTTTCGGCTGAAAATCAGCTCTGTCAGGTGGGTGCCAATAGAGTCGTTCCCCTTAGGGCCGAGGTCGCAATAGCTCTTGGCCACGCGTGCCGCGCTGCTGCGGGCCACCGCAGACTTGCTGCTGTCGCGCGGCAAGGTGGCGCCCGCGCGCTACCTGTACTCGCTGTCGCAGGTGGGTGCCAATAGAGTCGTTCCCCTTAGGGCCGAGGTCGCAATAGCTCTTGGCCACGCGTGCCGCGCTGCTGCAAACAATGCCCGTAAATGAGTGTCAATGTTTGCCTACATACATTAAGGATATACACATCTTGGCTCTTATTTTTAACAGACATATCTTGGCTCTTATTTTTAACTAAGCAAAGGTCCGAGGCTTTATCCACGCTTTGAAATAAAACCACGTTCCACTTAAACTTATTAGAGTTTCTAGGTATTTTTAATTGCTGTATAATCTATACTTTAATCAGTAAAGCTTACGAGGCAAAATCGGTGTAATGCTGCAACCCGAAAGCTACACCACCGAATCCGCCACCAAAGCACAGCACTACACTATTTACTACTTACGGTTATTCGTAAAGTTTACGAATAACCTTTGTAGAGTCTATCTCCTGATGATGCTTCGGTGTCGAAGCGTGCGTTGAGGCACATCGGAAAGTCAGTGTAGTGCTGTGCTTTGGTGGCGGATTCGGTGGTGTAGGGGCCTTTCATGGGTCACCCACCTTATCTGTTTTATATTATCTTAACATATTGAGATATTATATGCATATGTACTTTTTCTTAAAAAATACAAATTGGCGAATCATTGTTTTTTTTTGCATTTATACAATTTTAAGATAACAATCATAAACTACTAATGCTAGTTTAAATAATATTGTAATACTTATTATAAGGAAACATGGTGTTCCTGAGGTACTTCCTCGCAAAGTAACGCCTGATTCTATCAGTTACATCAAGAGATGGTATTGTTGCCGCATTTCGTTGGGTTTGTGATAGTTCTCGATGGCCTAAGCTCCTCTTCAAAGGCCAGCAACGTACGTTCAAGCCTTCTGGTGATGCAGATATCCTTCTTCTTCTTCTCAGTCGTGCACTCCTGACGGAGTGGTCGTGGTCATGGATCGTCTGAATTAGTAGTTGCGGCTTGTGTGGTTGGAAAAGAGGGAGGCCTTTGCCCAGCAGTGGGACAGTATAGGCTAATTTAAAATAAAAAACTTAATAATTTATTTCTTAAATAAATGAGAAAAAGTATATCACCATTTTCAATACATATTTCTAGAAGAATGTTAATTATCTTTACAAGAACCTTCCACGGACTTCAAGGCATGTAAAAAAAAAAAATCATGCCGTTATCACGCCATTCTCAACTTGTCTGAAAAAGTAGGGATTAGTGATCTATTGAATACTAACAACCCGTCCCGATCTCGCACAGGTGTAATGTAGATATATTCATGTTTTATACACATGAACCTTCCTATTGAACCACTCGGTTTATTGGTGAAACCCACACTAAAATCCGTTGCGTACTTTTAAAGATCTAAGCGTATAAGATCTGGAAGCGACTTTGTAACGATATAAACTAAATATCATATCATACTAGCTGTTCCCCGCAACTTCGTCCGCGTGTGCCACTCTTATCACTTAAGGGATTAAAACTTGTTTTTGATAAGGACAAATATTATGTTTATAAAAAGACCTTCACAAATAGTGCATTCTTTTAGAACAAAATTTGGTTAGCATCAAAAGCTTACACTGAGCCAACCTTAAAAGATAGACATATATTGTCAGGGACTTTTATTTAGAACTTTTAAAGGGGAACAATTTTGCCCTACTTGACTTTTGCAAAACTTTAACCATTTACGCTGCGCACGCAGCGGAAGCTTTCAAAACGGGAAAAAAACCGCCGATTTTGAAACATTCTTCATTGGTGCTCCGCTCGTATTAGTCTTAGCGTGATGATATGTAGCCTATAGTCTTCCTCGATAAGTGGGCTATCTAAGGCTGAAAGATTTCAAATCGGACCAGTAGCTGGAGATTGGCGCGTTCAAACAAACAAACTCTTCAGCTTTATATATTAGTATAGATTATAAAGAAAAAAAAAGACACTTACCTCACCCTAACGCTCCAGCGGCGACGGACGCCATAACGACCAGAAGAGCCGTGGCGACGCTGCCTGCGCCCACGCTCGCGCCGTGCACTGCGCCCGTCGGCCCGCTCGCCGCGTCGCCGAACGCGTCCGCTACGGCCAACGTATCTGTTGGGGGCACACCGGTCAGCGGACTGACTCGGTGGACACTTCCCGATGGGCTCATAGAAATGATGACTACGAGGTTGTGCTCATCGCGGATATACCAGCGTAAGAATTTCAATACTAAATTCATATCATAAGGGTACGAGAATTGGTTGAATAGAATTTGAGATTTAAATCATATGAATCGGTCAAATCTCTTATTGAATAGCAATGATTTTGACAACTAATTCAGTCAGGTCGTTCTTCTACGGCGCCTCAAAACTACAACTGTCAACGATTTCGTTTGTTGATCAATTATAATCATGAATAATGATCATATTACATCAAAATATCGAAAATCGATATACATTATCTAAAAAGATTGTTAGAAAAACCATCACCAAATGATTATTTGTTGAATTATAGTTTAAATTCACTGACGCAACTAAATTCCTTAACCAGTATCTAATTCAGATAATGCTGTACTTTATTGAAATAAAATTTGTAGATAATGCGTTTCTAATACATTTCCCTGTTGGTCAATGAATATAGTAAGCTCTACGTGCAATTATATTTTAAATCATAATACCAGAGTACCATATAGCCCATCACAAAATGCCCACCAATCATGCAGTTTAAAAAAATAATATAAAATATATAAAAAATAAAACATAAAATTCAATATTAATATAATACGTATTGTAACAAGAAATAGTGCAAATCAGTTATTTAATTTCCTGAAAAATGAAAAAAATAATAGAAAAAAATGAAATAATAGTCAAAAATATACTGTAATCACCCCTATAAAACGGTAGAATTATGCCGCGTTGTAGGAGTATTCTCGTACAACGCGCTTGTCCGATCCCGAATGCGCATAGTACAAATATTATACAATAGTATTAATGCGTTGTAAGAGTACTGTGTTATAGGGGAGATTACACTATATAACATGATTCTGAAATAATTACATGTATACAAAAAAATGTTATTATATAAGAACAAACTATTGTGTTGTAAGAGTTAAGCTACTAATATGATATATAGAATAATATGCCATGTAAAATAAATAAGAAAAGTAAAGTTAAAAAAAATACTAATAATTCATACAAAATATAAATTTAATCTTTAAAAATTAAATATTCTTCCTTATATTTTAAAGGTGACAAAAGCTAATGGAATGATTCTAAGGTCTCATGCGGGCGCGGATCTACCGTGGTGTACTCGATGGGCATGCCCACCGTCCTAAAAGACTCGTGATATCACAGATTCACGGCCTATTGAGCTCCTAGCTTACGAAAAAACAAAGTTTCAAATTCATATATTTCATAGAGTTATCCTTTGTCGGAAACGTACGCTATCTCGAATTTAGCCAAAAATTAAGATGCTCTGCACACCACATTTTTGGAAGGCTGAGTTCAAGTTCACACTGCGTGCTATATCATGTTAGTATTACTCACTATCACAAATAATGACATATAGTCCACTACTTGACATTATATATACTTTATTATTAACTGCAAAAGCAAGGCATAAGAACACGATCACTTGTTAGTATCTCTACGTTCAATATTATAGTATGCACATAATTAATCACAACTCGCAATTGTTTTACGAATCGTTACTTTAATCCCCCCCATAACACGGTAGGTCAATACCACATAATACGAAAACCTTATTGTGAACTAAAAAAAAGTGTGTGAAATAAATTTAAATATTTTATTTTATATCAAAATAAATTTTAGATATCGGCTATTACATACTCTTTGAAGTCTATATTTTAATATTGGTTGTCGCTTGTTGCGTTTTGTTTATCGCTATATATATATTATATTGTAATTCATGTATTTGTTTAAATCTGCTTTTCGCCGTTCAAATAATAAGATGATGTAATGTCATTCTAGGTCAGCGGAAATTACCTTTTAGTTCCCTTTGCAAAAGTATGGGGAATCTATAGTAATATATAAAGCTGAAGAGTTTGTTTGTTTGTTTACTTGAACGCTCTAATCTCAGGAACTACTGGTCCGATTTAAAAAAAATTTTTTCAGTGTTAGATAGCCCATTTATCGAGGAAGGCATCATCACGCTAATATTGAATCTATTTTTTTACCTAATTTTAGCGCTAATCTCAGAAACTACTGGTCCGATTTGAAAAATTCTTACAGTGTTAGATAGCCCATTTATCGAGGAAGGCTACATGTCATCAGTCAAAAATTCAATCTTTTATTTTACCTAATTTTACGCGGACGAAGTCGCGGGAAGAGCTAGTAAATAACAAGCCATACATTGTATTAGATATCGAGTTATATGTTTTGACATGGGCCTCGTGTGATTGTTAATATTTTTAAACAAAATGAAAACCGCCTTCAAAAACAAAAAAGGCGAGGCGAACTAAAAAGCATAAAATAAATAGTACTTACTGATGTGCTGAAGTCGAGATTGAGATATTCGACAATTCGTCACGCATATACCTAATCAAAATTTAGAATTTCATTGTTTTCTAATCGAATCATTTGTCAGACCTAAACTAAATTAATATAGGACTATTCTATTCTATTCTAATAAATAAATTCTAGCAGCGAATCTCGCAAAGTGCATACAATAAAATGAGCTAAAATAGGCGGCAATAAAACTTTGCGTCCTACTAAGCTTATTACCACTTAGAGCATTACACGAGTTTATTAGTTTGGTTTGTGAGCATTCATGACTCATTTCCCTACTCCTAAGCAAGAATTTTTAACCAGTACTTGAGAAACCATCAATGGACTGCGTTATGTAAAATATAGGGTGACGCAGAAAGTGACAGCGATCTGTGCGCCGGTGCTATGCACGCGAAGAAAAACATGGCACAGGTATTGTTCTGCTTGCTGTGCCCGCGACTTCGTGCGAGTAAAATAAGGAGAAAAAGTTGGATTAAATTTTAGCATGACGATATATAGCCTATAACCTTCCTCGATAAATGGGCTATCTAACACTGAAAGAATTTTTCAAATCGGACCAGTAGTTCGGTTTCCACTCCACAACTTTCCTGCTCCATGTAACATCATTTACGACTGTTTATCTAGCCCCAATTAAGCTTATGTTAGACCCGTTAGAGACAAGTTTTTAATGTATTTCTTAAGTTAATACTTTTATTAAGAGAATAGCATTATTTCAAATGCACAGCGCATCATCTTACAGGTGCTATATTAAAAATATTGCGACAGGTTGTCTGGTAATTAACAAAGCCTATAAAGAGTTAACACTGTATTTCAGTTCTCAATACTAGAATACAAACAGTAAACTTTACTAACTATTGCCCGGTCTTAATTAAATATGACGTTATAAAGTAAACTTTACTAACTATTGCCCGGTCTTAATTAAATATCCCGGTCATAATTAAATATGACGTTATAAATAAATATAACTTATATTTGGAATCAGTTTTAACGTACTACATCGTGATAAGCTTAATAGGAGTTAGACGGTTTAATGCGTTAAAATATACAATTATTTTCTCTAACATTTCTTTCTTGTTATTCAAGTAATTTCAACTTCTTGTAATGGTCACAAAGGGTATACAATGTAAGCGCAAATATCATTAGTATTAGGTTCAATTTTTTAACGGCTATCTAAAATTGCACTACTTTTTCTCTTATAGTAAAAAAGGGTTTTCTAAAACCTAGTCACGTCTCCCATTTTTGAGCGCGCAATGTATCGTGAACATTGGGAAGCAATCGTCAACAAAATGTTGACGCGCAAAACAAGTCAGCGACCCGCGCCACGCTTCCGCTGTTACGTACTTTTATTTACAATTGCGGTTTGATGTAAAAATATTGAAAAAAAAAATGTTTCTGATTTAAAATTGCATTGGAACAGATAGTAATAATGATAATATACAGTATTCAGTTTAAAATAACAATTATAATTTACACACCGGCAGATTTAACAGAATACGAAAAGGAGGGAGAATATAAAATGTTTAGTTTTATTTTTAAACAAATAATAATTAGACACGAAGCAACAATTAAATTCACATATTTTAACATGAATTTGCAACACTATACTCAAACTTTCATAAAAAACACAGTGCATTTTTCTTAGATTTGGTAATGACAGAGAAACTTGAAAATTTTATATTTTGGAATGTTTCGTCCTTTTCAATATTAAACATTCATATAAAAAATTGTAAACCGTCACACAATCTAAAATTTTCAACTGTTAAACTGTTTCAATTACGAAATGTAAGAAAAGTGCATTTTATTTAATTTTTTTTTTCATTAAACTTTGGTTATGGTGTTGCAAAAAAGTGTCGAAACATGTTGGTTTGATTTTTGTTTCATGTTTGATTATTAATTGTTTAAAAATGAAACTAACTATTTTGTAGTCTCCCTTTTTTTGTTCGTGTTTGTTAGAACCGGCGGTGTGTGTGTACTTTTTATCAAGATTTTGTACACAACAAAAAAGTAGGCGGGGCTGATGAATGAATATTTTACTATGAAGCAGCAAATAGCTAAATTTATGGGGCAGGAAATCCGGAAGGTGCCCGGTTCAAACTCGGACGCCGCTGGGGCATTGTCCGCATCCGCTTTTAACATAAACTTTTATCATATACTAGTGGACCCGGCAGTCGCTGACCTGCCCTAACGTTGGGTTATTCACTATTTACTAAATTCTATTATCCCATAATATTGTCCACCTTCCCGTTTCTTCTCCGTTTCCTATTCCCGTACCTTAATGGTTGACTATTTTGGCTTAAACATAAAAGATAGATATATGTTGTCGCAGCCTTTTGTGTAGAACAATTTAAGATAAACACGTATATAGTGTATTTAACTCTAACGATTTTTGCAACGCACGCCAGGATAACTCGCAGATGGCACAATTTTCTCCATATATCGTTATATTTTAGACAATTCACGCAATATCTTTATAGTTTATCGCCTATGGGTTATTCTGGTGTATAAATTATAATATTGTAAAGTTGTATTAAAAGATCCATACAGTAGTTTTTCTGTGAAGGAGCATCAAACATACATCCATGTGTAAAAACTTTCGCGTTTATAATATTAATAGGATTAAATAGAGATGCTTACAAACATTCAAGATTTCCTAGTATTTAAAAAAAATTCACGTGAAAAGATTACTTTTAAATTAATCACTAACGGAAACTAATATAGGAGTACATGCTATAAATTTATTATCGTAATTATCATAACAATATTATGTTAAACACGCCTTACAGTGTATTATTAAAATGACGTAATAATGTCAGGAAACAATTAAGGCGTGATTAGATAACATTTTTTTTTTTCCACATAAGTATGCCTTATCGGCTTATAATGAGGTGGATATAAGGATGTTCATTTAATTTGGTTATGAATGGACGTGTCTATTAAAATTTATAAAATAATGGCATGTAATCTTGCCAAATTGGCTGAAAGCGTGTCAAGACACGCGCTTATATAGAAGGGTTCCGTATCTGATACGCTATGAATGTATTTGTTAAATAACTTGAAAAGTCGTTTTCCGTTTGCGCTCAAAATATTTTTTCTAATGAGTTTGACCATGCCTAATAAACGTGGAAAATTCCAAGACTACGTCTAAGACGGACGGACAGAGCTCAACTATTAGGGTTGCTTGTATTACTACGGAACCCTAAAAAAGAGTATTTATTAATTGCAGAAGACACGCGGCTGTCGACGTCCGCGCCGTCGCAGTGGGCCCGCGGGGAGGGCGCGGACGGCCAGACGAGTCCCGCGGCGAAGTCCCTCGGCACGCAGGGCTCCTTCCCCAACATGCGGCCGCGCCTCGACAGCGACGTGGGGCCCTCGCTCAGCGCCGCCGGCAGCCAGACTTTGTGTGAGTTTTTCTTATATACTGGCGGGACAATGTCTGCCGGGTCATTGTTCTGCTCGAATTTAGGCTCGTCTGCTATTAACCAACTTATCTTCTTTATATCGTTTCCATAAAACGTGAAACTGACTTTATGAAACAATAATTTTACTTTTTTTTTAATAGTGGAAGGGAGCAAACGGACGGAAGGTCCTTGACGGTTACTTGACACTCCAGTAACATATTAATTAGAATAACATTGGTACATGCAAATAAGGCTAATAAAATCTGCATTTATAACATTGGGTAGGACACGCTAAGTTAAATTTGCTAAGTCATTAAATTTTTGAAATGTCTGCCTCCTTTGCGTAATCAGACCTGTCGTATTGAGTATAAATAGGAATAATAATAATGAATTTATAAACATGTTTTACATAAGTTAATTTACTAACGTGTAACTGCCACGTGCAATCAAAAAATAAACCATTTCTTTTACGGATTAAAAAAATCAAAACATGCAATTATACGTAAAAAAAAATCGTAACAAACAAAAATGCGCATTAAAAATATTAGATAGGGATAACATAGTGATATGTAAAAAAAATTGTCCCTTCAAGATAAGAAAACACGAGACATAAATGATATACAAATAGTATCTCGCTATGATTACGTTTCAATGCGATTGTAAATAATGAGTACCGGACGAGTTGCTGATGTCATAGTACATGAGTCACGCCTAATAATCAGCTGTATTATGTCGGTGCGGGAAAATGTAACTAACAAACTATATTTTAAAATAATTTAAAAATACGTCCGAGTAGGTATCCATATTAAAAAACCGCGGACAAACTCATCCGCGTTCGCCGTCACTGCTGCTTTATATACCTGCGTGTTCGAAATACGAATTATGAAATAAATGAATGAATGAATGAATGAAATGAATGAAATGAATTAATGAATGAACGAAATGAACGAATGATTGAAATAAATATATACAGGACTATATGACACACGGACGTCTGTTCCTAAAGCAGACAACTTAATGCCTGTGTTATAGATGTGCTGTCTAAACAACGTGAAAGATGCAACTGAGAAATCAAAGTAAGAAAAGATCTATAGTAAGATATCCTAATATACTGTTCTCTTACAACTAGCAACAGTACATTCTATAAGGGCGTATACTAGTTATGTAAAAAGTTAACTCTAAAAAGATAACCTAAGTATAACATATTCGATCTATTTTCCCTATTATAATTTTTTTCTATCTAGCATTTATTATATGGGAAACCCTGCTACCCAATAAATTTATACTGTCGTATAAAAGTTTTATTATATCAATATCCACTTCTGAGAGACTCCTTTACACTATACTCTATACTAATTTAAACAGCTGAAGAGTTTGTTTGTTTGCTTGAACGCGCCAATATCAGGAACTACTGATCCTATTTGAAAAATTATTTCAGTGTTAGAAAGCCCATTTATCATCACGCTAAAATTGAATCTTTTTTTAAAGCCGCGTAATTCCGTTTGAGAAGAGCTTTAAGAAATAGGTACACTTTCTACATATACCCTCTATTCTTGTATTCACTATTTATTTGAATAAAGAACTAACAACGCTTATGGTCATAAAGCGCAATGATTATGAATGAAATAAATAAATACAGGACTATATGACACACGGACGTCTGTTCCTAAGGTAGACAACTTAATGCCTGTGTTATAGGTTACCAAGAAGTCCAAGAGGCAAGTTATTACGCCGGCAGCTAAGGGATATGCTCGAGTGATTACAGAGACTTATTGTTCGAAATAAATATATTATAAAAATATCATTTATACTATTAAATGTCTATTATATTATGTAAAAGGAGTCTCTCAGAAGTGGATATTTATATAATAAAACTTTTATACGACAGTATAAGTTTATTGAGTAGCAGGGTTTCCCCGTACGCTTTTACACACATACATTATAATTAAACTACAGTTCATAAGCCTCAGAAAAAAATATTAAAATTTGAAATTAATAATTTTTTTTATTTATGCATATTAATTGATGATATTTACAATGTACTTAAATTTAAATAATAAAAACAACACTATATACATAATAATAATAAAAACTAATTCTAAATTAAACTAAAAGTAAAAAAAAAACATAATACATAATAAAAAAAAAATATATATTGAACAAAATAATATATGAAAAACTTCGAGAACCCTCACAAAGCTCAGCTTTTTGCTAGTTGAACGTGAACATCTTAATTTTTCGATAAAATCTTAAGATTTTCGCTGAGAGACTCTCGCTGCGTAATTTCAACTAGTTAGCCGCATTCTTAAACCTAGATCTATATAGACGACCTATCAAGGCATCTGTCTCATTTATACAGCTTCAGTCGACAAATATTACTGATGATTTAATTTCTTTTATCTACAATAGGGCAATGAAATAAAATTATCTATTATAGTAATAATAAACGATAATGGATGAAAAATATTTGGTTATTTATAATTCTACGATAAACCGATGTTTCTTAATTAGTGTATTCGTGTTACTGGTATTCATTTGTATTAAAATGAATGTAATATATTCATTAAACAGTTCTTAAAATGCTTCCGTAATGCAGACTCAACATTTATTTGGAAACAGCTTAGTAGATTTGAGTTTTCGATTGATACTTTATGAAATACTAACTTGTTTAAATAGAAAAAAAAAAACAATAGACGCAATGATCTAAACCTAGTTATAAAACGCAGTTATTTCTGATACGAGTCCAGTAAACAATCAATACATTAAATCGTGATCGTTAAGTAGCAGTAAATAGTTCAAAATTAGAACGATGACAACGTAATTCTTATAGATAGCTAATAATCACATTACACGAGCGCAAAGTTTTATTATGATGTACTAAAATTTACCATTTTTAATATCGCTTATAATGACTAGTACATATACTGATAACTGTTTGACACCTGTTTCCAAATAATTATTTTACAAGTGTGGCCCGAATACACCCAATTAACGAGGTGGCCCTTGCCTGCCAAAAGGATGCTGACCTCTGGTTACAGTGAATCGCTGTGAATATTTTAACATTATAAATAAAAGCCAAGCAATAGCAAACCAGTAACGAAATTTAAAGGAATGTGCAAAAAATTCAAACAGAAAAATACAACTTGTAAAAATTGTAAAACGAAACCGATAAAACAGTATTTTCTGCTTATAATTGGACTATATGTGTACATCCTAAAAGGGAAAATTGCATATCGAATTTCCTTTTTATTTAAAGTCAACCAGGAAAATATCAAAGTAATGATCGAGAAATTACTCTATGTTCGCTGTTTGAACTCTATTTTACAAGGGGCAAACAGGCAGGTCGTTTACCTAAGTGACTACCTACGCCTACGGACATCTGCACAACCAGGAGGCTCACAGATGTGTCACATGATGCTTTCAGATTCTTCAAAGGAGAGTTTAAGGCACCGGCAACTCTCACAAGCCGAAGGAAACGTAACAACAATACTTGACACAAATCGTGGCGCTAACTAAGCTTGAAAGAAACACCTTCTCAAAAATGTGTTATGGGCTCTTGGAATAGTACAAGCTTGTACAGCTAACAGAGGTCGAATCGATGCTTAGTGCGCGTGTACTTGTTTGAAAATGAATTATGAAGTTGAAACCAACGCGGACGGCCATAATTTTGTACTCTAGTTTTATTTAATGATGGCTAATTTGTAACATTGAAGCTTCAAAATTTAACTAGCACTAATTAAACTAAAAACTACTTATAAAAGTAAATTTTACAGTCTCTTTTACACGTAGTTCCTTGGTAAGTATTATACACCATAATGCCGGAGCTAGACATAACTCAGTGTTTGTACATTTTTGTCCTTGAAGACTACAAAGTACTACAAAACTTTGTGCAGCTACACAAAAACCCTGGCCACAATACATGATCATTGCAATGATCATTCAAATGAAGTTATGTCTGGCTCTACCATTGTTTTTTGTCAATTTTCTTTATATCTTGCCCACACAACACTTTTATTTGTTATTCAAAATCAGTTCAGCTGGTCATTGAACTAGATTCTTACAACTTACCATCGTACTTAAAGACGCCTATATTGCACGTCGCATAACGCAAAGGGTTACAGGTTTATTCTGCTTTAATCTAATTAAAATCGAGCGATTTCATCAACTTAAAATCACTCTATTCTTTTGGTATGGCACTTATTGATAAATGTAAATATGCACACATAAAATGAAAGTCGTGTTTTAACACTTTTAAATAAGAAAAAAGTGATTTAAAAACTATTTCCTTAAGTCTGTGTGTGTGGATCTGGCACGATCAAATTCGAATCGAATGAAACCATTTATTGGTTTGATTATAGATGTTAATCGATTTTAAAGTTGTATTAGAAGTGTCATGTTACGATCTATATTGACCCTATATGATCAACAATATTACACAATACATGATATTGCGCAATATAATTGACCGTTTGCGTCACGCCCTAGGAGTGTATGCGCCAATATTTCAGCGGCTCTCCGTCCATCTCTTCTACCATTGAGATATTGCGGCTCTATGGAATCTTTTTTTTTAAATTAAACGCGCAAAGGCATACAGACCAACCCATGACCTCCATCACACGCCATTTGCATGGCCGTCCCAAACACAACGTTAAAGTTTCAAAAAATGTTCAGTTCATTTATTGTTTTGTGTGGAGTTCGCGTTCAAATACATGGAAATAGCGTTTTCGTCGTTTATTTAATTGTTTCTCGACATGCGCTTAGGGTTTTCACTCATTCTTTTTATTATATCTATTACTAGCTACAGCCGCGACTTTGTGCGTGTAAAATTAGGTAAAAAAAATAGATTCAATTAAAACGAATATGTAAAAAGGCAAATTTTCGGTATAGGATTATTTGTATACTGATATTAGCTCTAACCGTATTTGAATTATTGTCAAATGTAATAATTAAACATTATTCGTAAATGTACAAAGTTTTTAGGCAGTTGGTATGCTTGTTTGTCGCATTACTTATTTAAAAAAGTAAACATTTCAACAACCCTGGCAGAGACACTACTTTCTTATAGAGAAGAAGACTTTACTGGATGTGGCATTGAACACAAGTATTTTTTATATTATTAACACGTGAAGTGAAAACTTTAGGTACCATTTTACGAAAATTGCGCGAACGGAGGAGTATAAAAGTTTGCGCAATTGTAGCTCATATATTTTATAACATGCAATCTTAGCATATTAAATTGTTTAAAGAAAACCACACGCACACCAATGTCAAACGATTTACACACACATGTATTGGATGTTGTCAAAGCGTAATTGTGACAACCGTCTGTTATATTAATAGTCAAATTTAATTTTTCTATGAAAAGAATAATATATATCGTTGTTAGCAAAAAGGTCTGCGGGCGAAGTTCGACCAGCCGGTGATATCTAATTATCTTAAATTTATAATTATAAATACTGTATAAAGCATTTAATTCGCAGAGAGAACAGTTAGCTGGGACATGTGATAATGCCTCCTTCAAGTTATCATGATGGGCAAAATTGAGGGAAACCTTGGCGTCGATAGAAGAAAGAAGTCATGACTGAGGAACATTCGGAAGTGGACCGGGACGGCCAAGATCCTCAATTGTTTTCTTTGACTCTGAAGGGTTGTGATTATGCCAGATGACGGGTCAATCTCCAATAGTGGAGAAGCACAAGAGGCTTTAGTCCAGCAGAAATTAAAATTTAAGGTTTACCAAAGAGCAATGGAAGGCAGCAAAATTAGTGATCGAATTTGGAACACCACCATTATTCTTTAAAAAGTATGTTACATCTCTAACCGCTGCATTTTAAAAATATAAAAGTTTGTCTATGTCCTCATGTTTTTAGTCTGTGTATGATTTCATTTGCCGCTGTTTTTACGGTCTATATCTAGGTCGTTAAAGGTATCATAATGCAATATAACACACTCGTAAAAGCTATAAAAATAATAATAAAATCGAGTGAAGGTGTCATAAATTTAATGTATATTATATCTAGATTCAGCATAAGTTGTAGCCTACAATTTCATACGCTAGGTTAAATAGCTAGAATAATTATTTAAACGCCACTACATCTTTATCTAACTTGACATTTTATGTGTTTCCAATTTATATTAAACGTTTGTCAAGACTTTAATAATAATAATCATAAATCTTTTATTTCTCTTACTAAGCCTAATTACCATTTTAACTTAAATTAAGATAACATAGTAGAAAAAAATAGGTAACACCACCTATGTGTTTGATCTTAACAGATAGTCCTATTCTAGAAATTATACGGTAGATAATTAATCTACCGTATAATTTCTATAATTTCTATACAGGAAATTGAAAAAAAAGTATTTCATTTCAGAAGATCAAGAAAAACTACAAGGAAATCAGGCAAACAACGCAGCAAACAATCATTTTCTCGTGATGAGCTCCAAGCGGAGAGAAAGTCATTCATATGAAGAGCTGAAGGTCTTACGCCGGAGCCAGACATAGCTCAAAGTGTTTGTACATTTTTGTCCATGAAGACTATAAAGTTATACAAAACTTTGCGCAGCTACACAAAGTCCCCGGTCAAATTACATGATCTTCTTCTACTTTCTAGCGTTATCCTGGTTAAATACCAGGTTCCGCTTCGATTGTAGAGGATGTGGCTCTGGGGCGAGGTGTAATCAAAAACGACATTAAGGAGATCTATTCCTTTATTACTCCAAAAAAAATTATAATAAGGATAATGAACTTCGTAACATTGTACATAAAATAATTGCCAATATTTTGAACACAAAGTTTTATATTATATATAAAGTTTTTTACCTATGTTATACTCTTCTATCTCTATATAATTAAAATATGTTTAAGCGCATAACTTCCGAAGGACTGCACCAAATTCGTTTTTTTCTATTCAATATTTATATCTAGAATTTCCTAAAAAAAACTTACACTCGATATATTTAATACTTTAGTGGTAAAAAAGAAACAATGAATGTTTTTAATAACCTTGGAGCCTTCAAAAAAAGAACAGAATCATTTATTGTAAATTAGAGGTAGCGCCACGCTTGTAGCCGAATTGGGCCGGCGCGTCCGGGTACCAGTACCTCTTTCTCACATGAGTCCTTGCCTTCCATAAAGAGTTCTACTACAATTATAACATAACAAAGCATGCATAGTTTTCAAACAATTTTGAATTACGATTAATTTAATTTTTATCTTAGACAAAAATTAAATAATCCTATACATTTAAACCATCATTATACCCAAAATTATACAGTATTGATGTTAACACCCAATTCAATATTAAATAATTAATGTCTCAGCTTATTGTCACATGGTACTTTAATTAAATTAATAGTTAACCAAGTTAACTGTTAATTAAATTAATAGTTAACCAAGTTAACTGTTAATTAAATTAACAGTTAACCAAGTTAACTGTTAATTAAAAAAGGGACATATTCGTGATCGCTAACCACTAGGCCTTTAAAGTTGTGCTTGTCAGTAATAAAATATCTCGAGCGAGTCGCACACAATGCGATGGGAGTGCACCGAGGGTTCGGCGAGTCAAATGTGCGATCACCTCCAAATAAAGTGTTTTATTGTTCCAAAAGATAAGATAAAATAGTCATATAATTAATGATTTGTTATTAGTATTTTACTTCTCTTTTTTTTGTGAATACTTGTTTTAGTTCGTTAGGCACTTTTGAGATTGAAATAAAAACCACTTAATCCGCGATACCGTTACCATTACCGACACCTCTATGTTACATATAGGTACAGTATTCACATATACAATTACAAATAGTAGACCTTATCAACTATAAAATTGCCTACAGTGAGATATTGATAGCTTATGAAACATTAATTGCTAATTTATATATTTAATATAAACCTCATATAGTGCGTAAATTTAAAATTTTCTTTGCAATGGTGTATGCTGAGGTAGTCGTAGTAGTAGAAGTAATTAATTGAACACTTTCCATGTAACCCACTCACTAATAATAATGAGTACGGGTTTTCTATGAACACAAAATCAAGCGAGAATTGTAATAATAAATAAGTGATTAACAAAAGAGTCACTTTTTTCATGAAGCGTCCTTTTTGTCCACAGAGTGTCTTCTCCATATTCGTTAAGAAAGAAAGAAAAAAATCAGTAAGCGATTTCTATGAACACAAAGTCAAATGAGAATTGTATACAATCAATTGTGGTAAATACTGTATAATCTTTTTAAATGCCCTACTAGTTCTCTTGATTTTTTTAAATGGTAAAATAATGTTTTCTTCTTCTTCTTCCCTGCGTTAACCCGGTCTAGTATCAGGGTCCGCTTAAATTGCAAAGGATGTGGTTGTGGGGCGAGTTAAGAAGACCGAATGACGTCTAACGTTATCCCCGGAACCCACACAATCTCTACAATCTCACGATTATTATCACTCGGTGACATCAATCGGGACCCACTGTTTTAAGAGCCTTCCGAAACGCGGAGGAAGTCTGATGTTTGAAAAACCAGCGTTCTAATGGGTCACCCATCCACCACCCGGCGACAGTTAGAACTGCTTAACTCAGCGATCGACTAAAATGTCGCTCGCCGATTAAGCTACAACCTTCTCAATGGTAAAATAATGTAAGCAGTAAAAGTAACCGACTTCGGTCTGACGTCATCCCCGGGATCCCCACAATCACATTACTAATATCTGTCAGTGATATTAAACGGGACCCACTATTATACGTGCCTTCCAAAACACGAAGATCACTATTTGAAAAATCAGCGGTAGAATGGGTCACCCATCTATCACCTGGCCGCAGTAAGAACTGCTTGACCCAGCGATCGACTCAAATGTCGGCCGCAGATTAAACTACGACCTCCTCAATGTTAAAGTAATATAAGCGGTGAAAAATGAAAATGTATTAGTTGAAAACAGAATTATGCCTATCTAACCATAACTACATATATCTAGTCTATTTTAATGCGCAAATTCTACATCGCATGTAAACACTAGTCTATCATATAATTTCGCAAAAATGGACGTTTAATTTTTGGTTCATTTGAGAAGCTACAGCGGTCGACGGGTTGCTTGAATTTATCTGTTAACTTTAGACCCGATAGCTCAATGATAGAAGGGATGGGTTGAAAGCAAGGTACCCTGGTCAAACCCCGAAGCCGCTGGGTTATTGCCGCACCCCCTCCTAGTACAAGCTTTTAATTCAAGCTTAGTAGGAGGGGAAACGGGTATTAGACATACCTAAAAACTGTCTGTATTATTCTTATGCCGGGGCCAGATAAATGTAGTTCTAACTGTTTGCACATGTTTGTCCTTGAAGACTACAAGGTACTACAAAACTTTGCGCAGCTATACATAGTTCCCGTCCACACTGTATGATCATTGAAATGTTCATGGAAATGAAGCTATGTCTGGCTCCGGCATTACAAAACATATGCAACTAGGGAACGCCCGGGAATCATATAAGTAGAATAAGTCTGTAAAGTCTGTAGTTACTTCTATTGAGGTACAAATATTGATGTTTTCAGGGGTCATTCCTGAGTTATTTCACACGAATTCTACGATTTTTTAATTCCTCTACCTCTTCTTTGTCACAGGTTGCAACATTTTCAAAGCCCCAGGTGAAAAAGGTGACTAAAAATAAGAGCTGGTTAAGGCTCTAGGTTACCGAGACGACATGGCGACGTCGCCAGTTACATATCCAAACAATTCATATTAAAAACATAGTACAAGTAACTCACTTGGCGACGGTTTGGCAACGTCGCCAAATTAGAAACGTAGCCACAACTACTACTGGCTACTCCATTTGACAACCGCAGTTATCCATGGCCACCTAGCTGGCGACGTCGTCATGACGTTTCGGTATGATAGGGCTCTTATTTTTAAAGCTAATTTTTATATATATTTTGTATCGGTAAAGCAATTAAGAGATATCTCTCAAACAGCCAAGCAGAACTCAAGTAACCTGACACTCGCTGTGTTAAAGGATTTAAGCACAAAACATCTTAAAAAGCTATTAAGTATTTAGTAGTCTTTTTACCTTTTTTTAAACAATTTTGTACCTTCTACACAAACAGAAAAAAATTGAGTATTTTTCTAACATTTATAACTAAAAAACGAACAATGCACATAGATTAGAATACAACATTCTTAGAGAATTTAACATAGATATAGATAACAAAAGAAAAAATCTATAATTTTATAGTTAACATCTTTTTTTTTGATTACACATCACGCACACATAACAATTATATAAAACGACGGTGACGCAACAGGGTCGATATATCTGTCTCTTTCCGACCTGTAACGAGCTATATTGGAATGAGTGAGACTAACAATGGGTGAACAGCTTGAAGAAACTGCGTCCCTTTTCCGGCGCAGGCCCCATCAGCATTGGTACTTGGTTTTTATGGGTTATGGTTATCTGCAAGGAAAATGATATGTTAATGGAAGGGACTTAAAGCGCGCATACTTTGAGCACATATGTCACATATATCAAAGTCCCGCCCACATCATACACAGTGATCAAACAAGTGTTCAAATATTTGAATCTGTAGTCTATTGTCGGCTTTTGGTATCTTGCTGATAGTAAGCATTCACTATATTCTATAGACTCTTGCAAACAATCCATGCTATTTACTCGCAAATCGCTAACCTCTCCCCAAAGTACATGATTAAAGTGGCGCTGTTTGTTGTAATATGGTACATCCCTAGCTCTGGCCCGGCTTCACATTCCATGGATATCTAGCATGGATCCCTAGCGGAACACGAGCACGGCAGCCAGCGCAACGGACTAACCTAACTAATATCCCTTTTGACAACCCTTCTTATACTGATTAAGCGGTGGGGAAGCCCACCATCTTGAATCAAGTCATTTAGGTGCTAGTTTAATAATTTTAATACTTATTAATTCTTATTTATTATTTCTTATCACTTAAATAATTTTATCCATTAATTATTATTCACAAATATTAGTTTTACACAATCTTGAACGAAACCACAAAAGCCAAACAGATATGAGTATAGTAGTATACATTCATTTTGTCTTGACGACATGAGTAGATGTCATAGAATGAAATATCTCGCTAAAACTCGAAAACTGGTTTAGTTTTATTCCCTTATTTTAGGAAAACTTTAGGATACTTCAAATAGATGACGTCCGTAATGGGCCTTTTAACTGACGTTCTATATAAAATAATTAATTTCATAAATACAGTTAATTCTAGTTCGGGAGCCAGGGACTCATGATGAATATGTTTCACGCCATATTTTTGCGTCAATAAAGAATTTTTATTATTATTATTATTATTAAGTTTTGTTCATAATAGTTAATTTCTAATCAAACTAAATGATAGGTATAAATAGTTTTATTCTTTATTTGTGCGTCATAATATTATTTTATTACTATTAACACAATAATAAATTAAATTTAATTTGAAAGACTACGGCAATAGGCAGGACGACAAATTTTGAAAAATAGGTTTATAATCTTCTCAAGTACCTACTATTGCCAAATAATTTAATATTTCTGTAGAAATACACGTTTTTATGGCAAAAAACATTTTAAGGATCAAAATGACGTCACTTTACGTTATCAGTGCGTTCCAGTGAGCGACACCTCGACGTTTTCGCCGTGACCTTAACGATCGCAGAGGTTTGGAGGGGCATGCATTTGTAGACTCCACACTACCATGAGAAATTACAAACAGTATACATTTTTGAACATTTGTTGTAGATGCTAAGTGTGTGTGTTTGATCATTTAAAGTCTTGTCAACAAGTGCCTTTTAGGTAAAAAATTTCAAGACAATACTTCCCCATAATATGGAATAAAGACATGGTCAATTTTAAATATTAGATTATCACTATATATAATTAACAAATTTGGATCAGGTGCAGAATCATTGATTACATTATGTTTTCTTAAATTTAGTAGTAAATCATATAATATTATTAAATAATCAGTATTAATTAACTTATTATGAATATCATCTAAAAGTCAAAATAACACAAATAAACTTTCTAAATCTTACTCACCCAATTTCCATTCTTTCAGCAATAGGCAAAGTTTCGAGCTCAGGTTCTTCACTCCAATCATGTCAAAGTTGTGAACCATTATGGAATGGGAAGGAAATGGAAACAGGAACAATATTTTAGAATAATAGAATGAGTAAAGAGAAAGTAGCCATAACCCAACTTTCGGCCAGAATAACGTCTACCCGGCCCTCTAGTCTATATATATATATATATGTAAAATTAATACGTGAAGCAAAAAGTTTCATTGCCATTTTAAAAAGATTGCGCGAACGGAGGAGTTTAATGTGGCTCTGAAAGTGTTTGTATGTGTGTGTTTGTGAATGTGCTGTGTGTGTTTTATGTGTGCTTTTAGAATAAATTCTATCGTATTTTGTCATGTTCTTAGGTATTCTATCATGTTCTATAAACTTCTAGCGACTTTAGACTTTGACTAACGTCACCTTTATAGACAACTCTGATGTTTTGTTTTTACTTCTGTTGGGACTCCCGAAGTGCCAGTTTCTTTATCAAGGTTCAGCAATAACATTGACATGTATATATTTATTTATGTTTACCTTTATTTTTATTTATTTTATAGAAATTAATTTAAGTTTATGTTTTTTGATTATGAATATAAAAAGTAATTGTATTACATGTTCAATTAGAAGTATCGCAACCCTTGCAGTGTTTTTGGTCTGCAGCCGAATTAGGCCGGCACGTTCGGGTACCAGTACCTCTTTCTCTTCTCTGACGCCATAGAATAGTCTTTAAATAAAAGTAAAATTGATAGAAACAATACGTCTATGACGCCATAGAATAGTCTTTAAATAAAAGTATTATTGATAGAAACAATACGTCTATGACGCCATAGAATAGTCTTGAAATAAAAGTAGTATTGATAGAAACGATAAGTCCATGGCGCCATACAATATTCTTTAAATAAAAGGAATATTAATAGAAATAATACATCTAGTTGCTAAAGGTTTTAAAAAGATAAACAAAAATAAAGAACTTTAATGAAAACAGAATTATAAAATTGTATACATTCCTTTTGAGTTTTAAGTGAAATAGTAAAGTTTTAAGTTAATTATATTTGCCTGTATCTTTTATACATATTATTTTATGGTTAAGAAATATAATGTATTAAAAAATTTGCTGTTTTATTGTAATATAATTTTATTACTTACTATAATAGTTTTTTCCATGGAGGCAAAAAATTATTGGGCAATTTTTTCTACATATTGTGTGTGTACAAGTGCCTAAAATATTTGTACTAGGTAATTGATATAAATATTATAAAATTGTATTACCTAGACTCTAGGAGTAATTAGCAGTAATGAGCAATAACACAAAACTAGTTTTTGTTATGGTTAACTTCCAAAATACATTTTGATGGCTGGAGAAGTAAAGAAGTTGTAAGTAAGTCACTTTTATTTAAAAAAATGCGTTAAAATGATGTGTCTATGAAATGTTAGACATTTTTTATCAGAATTTAATTATTTTTAACTTTTTATTAAGTAACAAGTAATAAAAGCATGTTTATAAAAATCTTTTTATTTATTTTAACTTCTTGTAATTATGATTTTCCTTCTCTCTTGTGTAGGAATTCTATCTTGCCTAATAGAGGTGTTGTTCTAACGATTTGTTTTACACTATATTTGCTTATCATGTTTCTTCCAAGCGTTAGCTATGTTCTCTATCTCTTCTACTTCGCTTTATCTGAGCGTCTTTTTCTTTATATAATAAGGTTTTTTTCTCGTAATTATTTTATTCCCACAAATATAGTAGTAAAAATCGAGCCATCAACTTAGAGGTGTATTGTAGAGGGATAAGGGCTTCACTATAACAGGTTTCGCTCCGGTAACCTGGGGCGCAACGCTAGTGAGATGACATACTCTATAAACATAAAATTGATCATCTTGGCGGTGAATCATGTATTTAATCAAATGGAATTCATATTTGTTAGAAATTGAACGAAGTTATTCCCAAATCTGATGAATTAGCATACGAACATTATCCAAGACTAAAGCTCTCGTCAAGACGAATCAAATGGATCCAAACTTAAAGCGGTTACATCGTTTTTTTTTACGATGAAACTGGAGCTGGATACCATCGAAAGAAAAAGTACTCGTCAAGAAGAATCATACAAACCCTAATTCGATGCGGGTAAGTTGTTTTATAACGGAGTTCCTAAGGCGATCTTCCAGCTCTATCATCAGACCCTGGATACTATCTACAGGCAAAGTACTCCTCAAAAAGAATCATACGATTCAAAATTCGATGCGGGTACGTCGTTTTATAACGGGGTTCCTATGAATATCTTCCAGCTTCATCATCAGACCCTGGATACAGACTAAATACAAAGTACTCGTTAAGACGAATCAAATGAGGCCAAATTCGATGCGTTATGTCGTTTTATAACAGAGTTACTATGGCCAGTTTTCAGCTCCAGCGTCAGACCCTGGATACCCTTTAAGACAAAGTACTCGTGATGATTACTCATACGAGCCCAAACTTGATGCCATTATGTCGTTTTTTAATTAAGTCTCTATGCCCATTTTTCAGCTTCATCATCAGGCCTTGGATTCCGATTAAATACAAAGTAATCGTCAAGACGAATCAAACGAGCCTAATCTCGATGCGGTTATGTCGTTTGGTACCAGAGTTCCAAGGGTCAGGTTCCAGCTCCATCATCAGATCAACTCTATGTCATCATAATGTAGCATTGTTACGGGATATACATACGTGTGCAAAATTTCAGCTCAATAGCATATCAAGAAGTAGATCTAATTTAGTTTGCCAGTTTTGATTACCGACATCGGCGAGAGTAAATAAAGCTTGTAAAAAAACGCGAAATATTAAATCAACATCTGGTATTTGTCATTGGACAAATGTTAGTTTTATATAGATTACGTTATCAGTAAAACGTTTTCAGAATATGTTTTTAATGGGCTTTTTTGTCGATACCCTTATTCCCTTTGTTTTGCGGCCACTTCATATCATTTTGTTGTAAATTGAGACTTGTGACTTTGATTCCCGCCTCGAGTCTGGGTATGTTGTCTATATTTATGTATTTCTATATTTGTTACATATAACTGGTACCTGTGTATAATTAACACCGGCATTAAGTTTAATCTTAGGAACAGACGTTCACATGTGTAGTCCTATATATTATTATTCTTCTTTTTGGCGATTCAATGACAAACTGTATGTATGTATACAAGCTATGGCCTATATTTTTGAAGCCCAAAATTAGGGTAACAAGTAATTATTATTGTTTGAATAAGAATACCTACAGGCTGATGGAAGGTTGTAATGACAAATTCGATTTTATTTATAAAGTATTATATTTATAGGTATAATGTTTGTTGCGGGCGGCGTGTTCAGGTGATGAGTGTGCAGTCCAGCTCTTCGTCGCGTCCATCAGGGCCGGCACGTCGCAGAACGCGGGCTACCACGTCTCCCAGTGCTTCGCGGCCGCCCTCCTCCAGCAGCGACATGCATTGCTATATTGATAAGAATAAAATAACTTTAAATACCTGGCCACATAGAAACATACAAGGCAAAAGCTGTCGGGATATCGAGATTGCTGCAAAAAGCTTTGAAAAAGCCCCAGCGGATTCTCGACTTCTGGCAGGAGTTAGGCTGTATGGAGTATACATCAACCAGGTCCCCTCCATTCAAACACAATGGTCGCCCTATCGCGAATGAATGCCGAATAGCAGCATAGTAAGACTGACACAATATAATATTCTTCTATTATATATTAAATGTCGTTGTACGGTTGACTGACCACTTCTGTTTCGTTCGCTTTTTCATGGCACGTCCATGATCCATAGTTGCCAAGCTACTCATAGATTTGGCCATATAGCATGTAATTAATGTAATCAACCTATGGGCCACTTCTGGGCCAGTCTAGAAGTGATCTCCGCTCTTTCTTGCATAATCATTTAGCGGAGAACCTATTTGGCTTGGTACCGACTTCGGCACATCAGTAAGTGTCTACTAAATCGTATGAAAGTACTGTTTATTTTATGCTTTTTAGTTCCTCGCCCTCTTGTTTTTGAAGTCGGTTTTCTTTTTATTTAAATATAATTTATTAAAGAAAGATTCAATTTATTAATTGTATAGATAACTAATATTTAACAAATTTATAAGTGATCATCATAAATAGAGAACAACTAAGACAATAAAATAAAATTAATAAAAAATTAATAAAAAGTACGTCCTATATTAAAACCTCTTACCATCATCAACATCATTGTTTGTCAACCGGAAGACAAAAAAAAAACACAAAAAGAAAGGCAATAAATCAAAAAAATAAAAATAGAAGGTTACCTATCATCGGCCACGCGAAAACAAAGAGTCAACTTTTGACTTGGACTGTTCGACTTTTTTTTTTTATGTTACAAGGGGGCAGACGAGCAGGCAGTAGGCACCGAAGTGCCTACCGTCGCCCATGGACATCTTTTTTTTTTTATAATATTTTGTATTCATAAAAATGCCTCAAATATTTTATTTTATTTTTTTTTATTTAAATTTTTTTATTTAGAGACAATTTTCTTATAAAATATATGCAGTGCATCATAAACCACAGTCGGTTTTTCTGTGCACAAAAAATGGGGGCGCTAAAAAAATATTTATTCTTAAAGTGGGCAGTAGACAAAATAAGTTTGGGAACCACTGCTATAGAGCTTTAAATTAATTTAAATGTTCCGGTTTTAACTGCACCGGTAGTTTTATTAAATTCACAAGTACTTTTTTTATGACTCACAAAGGAGGGGTTGCACCCCTTTCCGACCATTTCTATGTAAAAATGAATCACATCGCCAAATTAGTAGGCAAATGACTAGGATTGATGACGTTTCATTACTTGCCTAGCCTGTTCAAAGTTTAAACAAGAAACTATCATTCAAGAAGCTAGTTGAACCGCGATATTAAGAAAGAGGCTTGGCATATGATTGAACGACTGATGAATCTAATTGGCTGCGACATATACATTACATCGTGTACAAACCAAAAACATTTGAACCGCCATCCGACATTTGACAGAATCGGAAAATACATTATATCCAATATAATTATACTTTTAATATTGTCCACGCTTAAAGAATGAAAGGGAATAATTTTTATTTAAGCAATACTTTTTTTAGGTATGTTTAATATGAGTATGAATTCGCAATATTAATCATATTTTCAATCACATTTCAAATAATTCTGCACCCGCTGTTTGCAACTAAACGGGTTTTACCCAATACCTGCGGTATTTATCTAAGGACTAAAATATCTTATCAATATCAATAATAAATAGTGTACAGTATGAAAGCGAAAGGTCATCTATTACGACATCTCGAAAACCGCGGGACGTACAAAGATGAAATTTAGCAAGGAAACAGTTTTTAGTTAGTGGATATTCGCTAAGAACGCCTTCACAAGTTTAATTTTACGCGGACAAAGTCGCAGGAAACAGGTAGTATAAAGTAATAAAACTTAATTAACGTTAACAGGCTTTAGCTCCGTTTACTTCGAAACTATGCTTCAACCTTTTTTCTAAGTTTCAAAATCAAAACTATTGCTTAGGTAAGATTTAGACCTAAATAAAAAATGGCCAAGAGCGTATAAAGAGACCCTTATATGGAAGGGTTTGCGTATCTGATACGCGTTAAACGTATTAGGTAAATAACTTCAAAAGTTGTTTTCGGATTTCGTTCAATATAATTTTCCTCACTATCAATTGGCCACAATCAACGGGCCAGTACTTATACAGCTATTCTGTCGCAAAATCGAATCACCTTTGGGTCGAACAAAGGGTTTTGACAGTTTAAAATATTTTCTATCTTTGAAAAGCATTAATGTTTTTCTTACATTTGTGTATGTACTTTTTAAAAAAGTACGTGTTTAACTTTTATATTCAATATTCATAACAACCAAATAAATATCTTCTGTGTTTTACGTGCCTTCCGAAACACGGAGGAGGTCGGATATCAAATATAAACCAGTGCTAGAATGGGTCACCCGTCTATAACCCGGTCGCAGCCAGAGCAACTTAACTTAGCGATCGACTCAAATGCCGACCATTGATTAGGCCACGACCTCCTCAAGTCTACCTTAGGAACAGACGTACGTGTGTCATATAGTCCTGTATATATTTATTTATTATTATTGTTAGAAATTAACGTAATGCATATCAGGCAAAAATGTTCTTTATAACTAATTGATGTGCAAACGACATTCGACCTTAGCGTGGCAAATCAATTTCCTTGTCGACTGTACACGGAAAGAAAAAAAAAACGATTTTAAGCCCAAAATCACACGTCTCTATTTTCAAAGAGAAAAATTAAAAACCGTTTTACATTCAACCACGATCGCTGACACAGGACACGGAAATGTCTTCCTTACGCGGCGTAAGAGCGAAAACAATTGTTAAGACACTGTGCCTAATCGAGCTGGCAGCCAGAACACAATGATTAGCTCTATTGTACACTAACCCAAAGCTATATTTCATATATAGCAAATAAATATCTTTATACTAGCGGACTCAACAGACGTAACGTTTTCGTCGAATTAAAGCTCGTCTCTTTGGCTTTAGCCAGCTAACTAATCCTCTTTATGTCTTTTCCATATAACGTGACGTGATATTTTGACATATACTGCGTTCCACTAAGCGATAGCAACACCTAAAACGCACCTTCAGCCGTTCCACTTGATGACCGCGATCGTTGTGGTTGCGGCGAAAATGTCCCTAATGACGTCATTGCTCACGCTCACAAAACGCTCGCGACGACCCACGTCCAAGAGGTAGGGCGTCTTGGGCGATGTCAAATTGACAGATAAAGAATAAAGATCTCCATTTGACAGTTGACATATCATATCAACGCTCAAAACGCCCTTTAGCCCGCTCCACTTGGGTTTACGATCGCAACGCTCGCAAGCAAGTGGAACGGGAAAAACTGCGGACGCGAGCGTGGATGTTGCAATCGCTGAGTGGAACACAGCAAATGCATGTCATTCAAAAGAACTACTACGAACGTCATTGATTTGAAGAATTGTGCAGTAGCGAACAGTTCTGCATCTTTTAGTATTTTTATATAATGTTTCTACTTTTCCTTTACTTTGTTTTCTATTTAATCTTCCCTGATGAAATTAATGGAATGAAACAAAACAAACTTTAGGCTTAAGACTAACGTACAAAGATTGAATTTTTTAATATAAACTAGTTGCTACCCGCGTCTTTATCGGCGTAAAATTTGGTATATAAAATTTAGCGTGATGATATTATAGCCTGTAGTCTTCTTCGATATATGGGCTATCTAACACTGAAAGAATTTTTAAAATCGAACCAGTACTTCCTGTGATTCGCGCGTTCAAGCAAACAAACAAACAAACTTTTCAGCTTTACGTATTGGTATAGATAGATTTTACAACATACCTTTACTTAACATTAAAATATACCTTTATTTAACATTAAAATATACCTTTATTTAACATTAAAATAAACCTTTATGTTACACTAGTAGACCCGTTAAAAGTCCCTTCCGAATATAGCAAATGATACGAATTGAATACGACCGCGATGTCACTTGCCGAAACCAATTGTCATCTACACGATTAAGATTTTTTTTTCAAGCAGACAGCTTGTTTCAGAAAAATATTTCCTTAGTAGGACGTTCCTTATAAACATTTTAGTTTATCGTGACCTTTGTAATATTACATATTTTCAACAAACTGTAAAAAAGGAGGTTCCCAATTCGTCTGTATGTTTTTTTGTGTGTATGTTATGCAATTTCCCGCCAATTATGAACCGATTTTAATTATTCTTTTCTTGTTTGTACTTTAGAGGTGGTTCCATAGAAATTTTATTAGAATCGGTCAAGCGGTTTTTTAAAAATCGACGAAACTCAAATTTTATACACATATTATTAGAATATTGGAATAAATTAATAACTTGTATTTCCCTAGTTATTTATTTGTTAGAATAAATGGATACATTTCGTACAGGCACTTCGTACTTAGTACATTGATGCCATTGATTAGTGATTAGTATAGATTTATGTCAAAGAGTATAATATTTACCCACAGATTATAACACATATGCCTTGTTAAACATCATCATCATCCACAACCTCTTTGTTCCCACTGCTGGGTATAGACCTCTCCCCGTTTGTACCACTCTTTACGGTCTTATGCTAATCTGGAACATTGTTAAACATTGATAATAATATTTTCGTTTACTCCGAAAACTATCATTAGAGCACTGCGTTTACTTATAATACATATATTTTCCACTAAAAATGATGCATTTTTTAAACAATAACAAAACCGCCTTCAAGAAACACCAAGGAGCTAATAAGCAAAATATAATTGGTACTTTCATATGATTTAAATGTTGAAGACGGTGCCATCCGTTTAGCGGGGAACCTATTTGGCCTGGTTATTTGGCGTGTTTATTTGATATTTATATGACATTTAAAAATAATTTATCGACAAAAAATGTAGCAGTTGAGTTCATCTATGAAGCTGAAGAGTTTGTTTGTTTGCTTTTGCTTGAACGTGCTAATCTCAGGAACTACTGGTCCTATTTGAAGAATTCTTTCAGTGTTATACAACCCATTCATCGAGGAAGGCTGTTGCGGACAGATGAACCATGGAGAGTGGCAAAGCGATGTGTTTGATCGGGGAAGTCGGCGACCCAACTAAGTATGTATGATAACGCCGAACGCTTAGTCCGATCGTGTCTCTCTATTGCTTGCTCCGCGCCCTCGCTTGCGCGCTCGGCTAACCCGGAATGTGATAATTTTTCGTGTCGTTCATTCAGCCGACGTTCATCGATTTATAAAAAGATCACACTTTTCGTAACGCTCTTTCATTCGCTTACTTCCTAAGTCAAGCGAAGTTTTACTTCTATAGTAAGTGTGCCTCATACAGTTTCTCAAAGCTCGTGAATATATTAAGAAATTATTGTATTTACAAGAATAACGAAGTTTCAAATGAAGTTTTATAATATACTAGCTGTTCCCCGCGACTTTGTACGCCTAAAAAACCATATAAGCTTGCAAGAACCCTTAGACCTCCTTACTCCAGCCCTCCAGACCTTTTATACAAGACTAGCTGCGCTCGCGATTTCGTCCGCGTAAAATTAGGTGAATTATAGAAACATGGAAGTTTATTATAAAAGTGAAACCATTATAAATACATGTAGAGTAGATTTTACGAAGCCTAATCGCTATTATATCTAAAAAAAAGTTTGAGCTTGATTGTATAAATTAAAAAAATTGAGCTAAGTGTAACGCTCCCTAGCGAGAAAGACTTGACTGTGCCGAGCCAGGCCAAGCCAAGCTGAGGCAAGGCAATACCAAGCGAGCTTGATATAACGAACACCATGTCTGATATACGTAGTACAAGAGTTACGCTCTCATAACAAGTTCCAATAACTCATACTAATATACCTAAACAACTGTCCAAAGACTCCTTATTTTATTTTTAAGAAGTTAAAGTTAAGATTACTTAATTTAGATTATATTGGAGCTAATAATTTTTGGCTGTTTCTTAAGTAGCAATTAATAGTCAGTTTTATTGTTCATATTATATCATAAATCGTCGCGATTCTTACCTAAAAGTCTTGCCTAAAAATAAATTTGTCCAGCCCTAAGAAGGGATTCATTCCATATATTCTTCCAACTCCGCCATCACGGTTCTCATTCTCCATAAAGATTAAAAATGAAATATTACTTTCAATTAACTTTGTATTTTTGATCTCACTAGAAAGGTTGTTTATAGAGTCTTCGATCCACCTGTTATCTCATCTCAATATCATATGATTCTTAAAAATGTCATTAACAATCATGTAGGGCATCAAAAAAAGTTGATTAATTAACTAATAATTAATTAACTTAAAAGCAATAGAAATAGAACAAATATCTAATTTTTCGTCATAGCGTTAAAGATTCCCAGTATTCATATCTTAACTAGTTGCCTTAAAAGCATAAATACCTTAAAATCTTTGAAAGTACTTTATATAAGAGCTTATTTTCCAAATATAGTACGTTTACAGATGGCAAACTCATTGCACATTAGAAACACTACAGTTACTTTATAGACTCAAGTTTAAACAGTGGACCTAATATTGGAAAGCAATTGTGTTGAATACTTCCTAGTACTCACAAGTACGATAATGTTACTATAAATCATTAACGAAAGTATAAATGCTAAGTATATAGTACATTTACAGAAAGAAAACTCATTGCGAGTTAGAAACAGCCAGGACACGAGCGCGCCGTCCATCCCGGGACCTCGGCGACAGCGACTGACGGCCCGTGCCAGTCACTGCCGCAGTAAATTGTTCCCCGTTGGCATAGATAAAAGCTATTAACAAAGAATTGACCTCAATAAACAATATATTTTTAAAATAATGAACAATTTTTTTTCTTTTATAAAACAAGGGGCAAACGGGCAGGCGGTTCACCTAAGTGACTACCGACGAGTGGGTGCGACAATACCCCAACGGCGGTGGGGTTTGAACCGGGTAACTTGCGGATTTCAGTCCATACCTTATACCATTGAGCTATTGAGGCTCAAAATCTATCATAACATACTTCATTCAAATTATTATAGTAGCTGCTATCTGGTTTAAGTTTTTTTTTTAATTTGAACGTTCAAGCGGGACTAAATCTTCTATATCAAATAAAGGTAAACTTATATTTTTGCGGACTGGCTGGTTAAATTTACTTTTTTATATTTTTTTTAATTTGTTCTTTTTATATCTTTTGTTTTTCTGCATGTATATTTGGCGTCAAAAAAGAAGTAAAATAGTCTGCTACAGAATATTGGTTTTGCTTTAAATAAAATCCTACATCACGGCGGACCTTCAACACTATAATATGATGAATTTTCCAACATTGAGACATAATTTTTAGGATTCTGCATAGCTTCACAGCTACGTGGTTGACAAACAATATAAAATTAAGAACTATTAATACAACTAGATATATATGTACATTGCAATAATATACTATATTTATAATGTTATACCATGCCCAATAAATTGAACCACTCTCACATAATATTGCACATAATAAGTAAGAAAAAGAAACCATGCATACAAAAATGTGACAATAGCATACTTTTAGTTATGTAGAGTATTTTCAATACATCCCAGTATTTTAGAGGAAGGGATTAATTATATGTTTAAATGAAAATATTAGTAACTAGAGTCACGTTTTTTGGTTCCGTAGTCCTACAAAATACCCTTATAATTTAGCTCGATCCGCCTGTCTGACCGTGTCTAACTTCTACAATTATAAACAGAAATGCACGTAACATGGTACGGTTACGTATTGCGTATAGATTGACAAAGAGTTTACTATACAAATTCTTTATTATGGGTACAATTTTCGAGTAAATGACCTTTTGAAAAGTGTTTTGCATGGTGGTCTCTCTAGGATTTTCAATCTATTTGACGTAGAGACTTCAAATTTCCCACGTGAATAGGACATGCTAAAAACTCATTTAAAAATTGAGCGAACCCGGACAACTTTAGAAGTTATTTAGTAAACACCTTTATCACGTATCCTTCTATAGGACTTCTTGACACGCTCTGGGCCACTTTTTTATGTTCAATTATTAAGACAACACTGCTTAGATTTTACTAAAACTACATAATACTTTTTGTTACAACTTCACTTAAGCTTTTGTAAAAACTCCTGTTAGAAGTGACCACGACGGTAGCTCAGAAAAGACTTGAAAAGTAGTAGCATGGACTATCAAGGCTTTTTGTAAACTATGTGAACTCCAGTATACAGAACCAACTCAACATAAAACTTTACTCTCCCTTACCTCTAAAATTTCCGAGTAATTTAACTGTGAGCCATTAAAACCCACCGTAGCCGAAAAAATACAGCGCGTTCAAACAAAGGCAAGAAAAAAATTGTAATTGTTATATGATTATACAAAAACACACATTAAGTACATTTCGGTAGACAATTAAGGGTTACGTTTGTATTCGCCGTTCATTTGAAGGACTTGGTAAATAGCATTTTGTAAATTATGTTGAAGGACGTGTTAAATATTAATCATTTAAGTTCTTTTTTGACTTGGTCATTAACCGAAGGACACAAAGTTTGCCAAAGATACATGGATCGCAGCATAATATGGGTAAAAAGAACTGATAGAGTTCGCAACACCACTGTGTATTCTATTACTGGAGTAATGAATGTAGAAAAGAAGTCAGCAAAGCTGAAGTGGGAATAAGCTGGCCATGTGGCTGGAATGGACACACAAAGGTGTGCCAAAATCGCGACTTCCTGAATGCCCAACAATGGCCGCCGAAGACCCGGCAGGCCAAGGAAGAGGTGGTGCGTTGATTTAGATACCTTTGTGGGGAGTTGTGGATGAGACTGATCCAGGAAGATGGTAGATATATCAAAGGGAGGGAGGTCTTTGCCTAGCAGTGGGACACAACGGGCTAATTAAAAAAAGCTATTTTTAGAACCTAAGTTCTGGGGTTGTTAAGATGAGGTTATTTATACGCAGGTAGGAGTACACGCAAAGAATACTTAGACCAAATCTTTCTATTATGCTTTTTAGCTTTAGATTTAGTGTGATATAAATAAATACATAGAACTATCAACACGCAACCGTCTGTTCCTATGGTAGATAGCTGAATACCTGTTTTATATTAGCATAAACACCCAAACTCGAAACTGCGCCAACGGGCCTGTCAATAGGGTTATATATTTAAAAAAAGAAAGAATTTTTAAAATCGGTGCATGAATGGCGGAAAAATTCGTGAACATACATAAAAAAAACACGTCGAACATATAACCTCGTCCTTTTTTTTGAAGTCGGTTAAGCAAAATATCATGTTTGTACGCAAAAACAAACAGTTTATTAAGTGTCATCCAAATCATTGAAAATGAAATTTTCGCTATTGGTTATTGGTTAGGTGAAATACAATTTACAATCGATTAAAATTTTCAATTGACATAATTATACGCAATAAAAGTAATATTCTTCTTCTCTTACGCGGTTGTTCATAAACGAACACGTACCTGTATAAAATATCGGGGATTATAGCGGGCTGAATTAATTAATAAAGTCTAAACAATGGATGAAACGCCCTCAGCGGTACAAACGAACAATGGAACGGAATGCAGCGATGTATACTGAACACCTACGTGTGGATCTCATTGTTTGTTGTCACCTAACTGCAGGATATCGGCCATTGAAAATTCGGTTAAGCAGAAAAAACTAAAATATAATTTATATGAATCGGGGAATAAAAACGGGAGAAAATTGGTTGATAGTTGAAACCTAACAGCTATACCATCGACATTGCTACCAAAGCAAAGTACGGATTTTTTATTCTTCCATTTCTACCTGGCGTTATCCCGGTCTAGTACCAGGGTCAGCTTAAATTTGTAGAGGATTTGGCTGTGGGGTGAGTTATGTGACTGACTGCCATCCGACGTCGTCCCCGGAACCTTCTTAATTCACTCAGAACTTCTGATAAAATGAAGTTGTGGATAGAGTTTATGAAAATTTAACCACAGTTGTGCTTAGTATACACTGTAAATACCGAACGAGATATTTTTTAAGTACTTTTTACTGATTTGAATCTCATCCAGTTTGGTGTATGATAATTAACAGAAGGTACTACTTTTTTGGCTTCCTTTTTCCTGCCTTCTGTATTATTTATAGTTGTATAGTTATCGTATAGTGTAATGCTCAAAAAAATAAACGATTTCATTTCATTTCATTTCACTATGGGAAGAGAAAACTTTACGCACGTAAAAAACGTTTCCGTCAATATTTGCCAAAAATCTTTAATGTTATTATAAATTTTGTCATTTTTGTAAATTTTAAACATTGTAACGTAAGCAGGAGTTTGAAAATGTGTTTTATTATCCGTTATAAAAAATATATACCTAACCTCATCTATTGTTTATTATTGATAAGAAATAAAGGATAGATAATATTCACTATATGAAATAATTAAAATTTATTTAATCTACTTCCCTCCCTGGCTATTCAAAAATATCGTACATTACTTAAAAGAATATACCCAACAAAATTAAAAACGTAAAGTTTATCGAAGTTTTAGTTTAACTTCAATGCCCAATATATCCTAAACTGTTTCATAAACGTACAATGAAATTTTATTCAATCACATGATTCTTTTTTTTCTTGTTTGTTTTTTTTTTTGTTTGGAATTGTATAATTGTCTATCTATGGACAGTGTTTTTTTTGTCTCCAATAAATATTTTATATACATCTTTTGCCTGGCCATTTACATGTATTCCTCTCTTCATTGAAATTCATTGACGCAACTGAGTTCCAACAATACGAAAAATAGAGTTATTTTTAGTTCAAGAATTTCTGTTTAAGTAAGAGTAGAGCACACTCATAACGCTTTGCGATATGAGGCGTGCAATTAGGCGCTAGTAAAGTAAGGCTAAGAGAGCACTAATAATGGGTTTAGCAAACACATAAGTCATTTCCATCGATCGAGTTATCACAGAGGGACATAATTTCACGGCGAAAAGTCCCTTTATATAACAGCCATTAAAACTCTGTGATTCCGTTATATAGGCTTTTACATGTGATTGACTACAATGCACGGCTAACATTTATATTTTTTTGTTAGGCCAACACCATTTTTGTACGGTTTTTTTAACGAACGAAAAAAACGACCGCATTGCAAAGAGTAAATTTAATATTTTCATCTATAGACTAATTTAAATAAGGGAATACAAAAAAAAACCATTATTACTAAAATATTAAACTCGAAAGTTGAAAGTAGATTTAAGAGTGAGGCCAATGTAGTGGACTAGTAGTATGTAAACATTTGTGTCAAACGCAAAAAGCTATCGTTGTGTTGTCGCAAAAGCAAAAAGCTATAGTTGCTTGTCGTAAAGTACGTTATTCGTAAAGTTTAGGAATAACCTTTGTAGAGTCTATCTTCTGATGATGCTTCGGTGTCGAAGCGAAACGTGCGTTGAGGCACATCGGAAAGAACGTTGAGGCCGCTGAGAGTAGTAAAAAATTAGTGCTGTACTTTTCGATGACAGTGTACATTTGGTATGTGACATTGTATTTTTTTTATTTATTTGCAACTAACAAAAAATACAATTTTCTGCCTGATTAAAACACCTCACAACAACTTGGTTGTAATTTTGAATAATCTTCAGTACCATTTCAAGCACAACACTGACACGCTCTAAAGAAATGGCAAGAGATCATTTGCATGATAAATAACTTATTTATCTTTACTTAAGTTTTAATATGAATGCCCGAAATTCGACCATAATCTTTTTTGACAATTTAAATTGTAAAAATAAATGGCCAAGAGCCTGTTAAGACACGCATAGAAGGGTTACGTTTCTGATACGCTATAAACGTATTTGTTAAATAACTTCAAAAGTTGTTATCCGATTTCGTTCAAAATAATTTTCCTAATTAAATTGTGAAGTCTTAGTCATTTGTCGGTTACTTTCATTGGATACGATCAACAGAATCGTTCAATACTTTAACTTCTCTGTGGCTCGGGCATGCCTGACCACAACACAATCAAATAAACAGCTCAAGATCAGCACGTTATAAACATTAATTTACAAAAAGACAAGTCTTACGTTTCTTAAACGGAGACCCCACGGAAGGTATTTGATTTGTAAAATCTCTTGAGTATGCTATTTTCATAAAAGTTAGGAACCTTTAGTGTCATTTGAGATACAGCGGAGCAGGCAACTCAAGCCACAGTGAGGTTGCGCAAGGCAGGAAATACCTAGAAATTCGCAATGACAAGAAAAACTTACCAACGCTTAGAGACACTAGAAAAACAACCTTTAAAACTATCATTCTGAGTAAAATATCACAAGCTCGTAGTTTTGCTTCCAGAAATGAATTTGAATAATTCGAGCATTATCACACAACTCACAATAAATGCGAAGCATTATGAAGTGCTTTATGGTGGAAAAAAAACCCCGAAAAAGCATGAAAATTGGATGCTTTATTCGTCTAAACTAAAAACCAGCGAAGGTACAGTGGATATTGATAAAGAAGCGTAGGTAGGTAATATCCGATGTGACCGTTTAAAGATTATGAAGAATTTTAGCTGTTCTGGTAGTTTTAATTTAAGCTTAGTAGGAGGGGAAAAGGGAATATTAGACATACCTTAAAAGTATTCCTAATATTCTTTAAAAACAAAAAAAAATTAGTATGACACTATCGGCATTTTGCCACGACAATAATGAAATAGGATATGTTAGTTCATACATAAGAACCAAGAAAAGAATAAATATGACGTAACATGCATTCAACAAACAAACATTCATTCATCGTAACAGTTGTTCCTTCCTCTGCAACGCGATGGACCCGGCACCCGCACGGTGAATCCATGGAATGCTAAGAAATTCGTCTCACAAATTTCTAAATATATATATATGTATGTACATATCATATTCGAAGTATTTGGACTCAAAATAGTTCCCATTGGTTAATATATTTTTTGTCTTTGATTAAAATTAATTAAAGTTATTCGAAAAGATTGAATTTTAGCATCCAAATAGCTACTTATAATATGATAGTAAACACTTTCACCACATAACGTTTAATTTGTAGAGCCATAAAATATTTTAATTTTTTTTTTATGTCTATGATACCTATCTTTTTTAGATTCATAAATCATTCTATTTTTACATTGGTTTGGATTGGATTTAGTATAAACTTCTTGGTAATAACATTTTTTAATATTTTGCGGTATGACATGGCGTATGTACATTATTCCCGTTACAGGATGCTGTTCGCGTGGCTGAGTTCTGGAGCGAAACTGTCTGATGCGCCATCGACACGACAAGAAGAAGAAGAAGAATGACAATATTAAAAAAATATGTAAAAAAATAGATAGTCTGTAACTTCAGCTTACGGACGATTATTTTTATTTACGATTACGCCGATTGCTCGTGTCGATCGTGCTTTTCTATTACTTGTTCCGCGCTCTCACTTGCACGCTCTGAGAAACCATTCAGGAGACATCTCTATATCAGGAAATAGGGTCTACAAGTGTTATGTGATTATGGTTTCGAAGGGAATTTTTTATTCAATAATTATTATTTCAATAAATTAATGTCTCGTTATATTTAGGTTGCTCAATAATCGTGTTTATTTTACCCTTAAATTAAATAGGAGTAGCTGTCAGGTTTGATATTTATTACCATTTCCAAATCTCGCCAATCATGGGCTATTGGTCTATTCATTCTACACCAGCGCCAAGTCTTTGAATCTTTGAACGATAATTTCCTCTTTACAAATGGCCACTTTTTCAACTAGCCCCTCGTGGAAGATGGTCCTCCTTATATTCTAAATTCCATAAGTGCTACTCAGCTACTCTGAGCAATGAACATTGAACAGTAACTTACACTAAAGAGAATATGAAGAGGATAGGAAATTTCAAATTTAGATGGGCGTCGGTAAGCACTTCGGTGCCTGCTGCCTGCTCGTCTGCCCCCTTGTAACATAAAAAAATAAAAATAAAAAGAATAAACTCAATTTAATAAAACCTAACCAAACGTCAAAAGGGTATTTTAAACAACATTTAGGGACTAATAATGACAGGTTTACAAAATAAGAAAAAACTGCCTATGAACTGTATGTCTTTCTCTCAACGACCGTACACAAAATTGTGCTTTGAATATGCTAATTTATAATTATTAGTCATAAAAATAGAGTATATTTTGTGAATAAAAATATAAGAAAGAACACTGGCTTTAGAGGCAAGCGTTGATGCGCACATTAAAAGGATCTCTTAAAACTAAAACCAATAGCTCAATAGAGCCTCAATAGCTCAACGGTATAAGGTATGGACTGAAATCCGCAAGGCACCCGGTTCAAACCCCACCGCCGTAACCACCGCAAAGGAAGATCTTCGTGTCCGGGCTAGTTGGAGTCGCCCGGGGCGGCCGCGCCTCGCCGACAGTTGTCGTCGGAAGGTCGTTATATAGTGATCGTAAGTAGAAACTTCGCTTGCGTGAGTTAGTCCTTGTACTGCGGTACAGCGCCATCTAGTTTGCTTTGGTGTAACCTTTTCCACTCGACATCATTGCCATCTTGTTATGTAGCGGCCGCTACTACCATACGTGTCCTACCTCAAAGAGATGCCATGGTGACGTCGCCGACTATATAGACTACATAGAATAGTATTCGTGGCTACGCATCTAATTTGGCGACGTCGCCAAACCGTCGCCAAGTGAGATACCTGCCGTAAATTTTAATATGAATTTTTTGGATACGTAGCCAGCGAAGTCGCCATAGCATCTCCGTAAGGTATAACTCTTAGAGCGTAGCCAGCATTTGATGAATAAGTGCAGTCTTTTTTCTTTTTTCTTGGGTTGTATCAGTATCAGGTTCGTCCTTATTGGCTATATTTACTCCAGTCTGTTTGAAAATAACTCAAAATGATGTAACTTTCGAAAATTCCTTTTTTAAATGTAATAATATTTTTTTATTAGAGGATATATAACTCAAGTCTTACAATATTAATCCGAAAGCCCTAGGGAAGGTGAATTTATCTTTAACGGAAATTCGATGTTACGTTATCTAGACAACAGATCGTTTAGTTTGAATTACGATTACGAGAATACCACAGCATCAAAGGCGAGTTCAATTTAAATCGATCCGAAGGTAAACGTTCTCGCCTATACATAACGTTTCGCAAATATTTATATTGGGTTTCGTGTTGACTGCCAGAAAATTATGGTGGGTCTAACTCCTAAGATAAATTAGAATTTCAGCTCACCCAAAAGTAAAGGTTGGAATCTTGCAAACGCAAAAATCTCTTAACTCGCTACATCTCTTAAATTCATATGGCAACGGAGTGTTTCCCAATCGATTCAACTTCAATAAAAGATACAATTTTCAACTTCAAGAAAATGTAGGCAATCCAAATGGGATGAGCATGGACATAACAATATACAAAAACCATTTGTTTGAGCTGCAGTTTTCGTTTGGGCAAAGGAGGAGGAACCACGGGCATCAGTAAGCCTGTTAAAAAAAAATAACCTTCATTTTGCCTTTTACTAAATGACATTTGGAGAAAATTTAGATGGTAGAGTTGATACAGAATTATATCAAAATTTATGACTTTTCGTTGTCCATTGCCTCTTTTGTAATGATCGTTGGAGAAAATGTGTTGTAAAGTGTACCATGTACTCGCTTTATATAAAAAAAAAGTATAAACAAACATTCTGTGCATGCAGGAGCGGCGTCGTTAATGGAAAAGTGACGACCTCCTGTCGCGAGCACGCCCCACACGTGCCGCGCTCATTGCAATTTCCTTTTGCAGACACATCGATGGTTGTATATATTGCACTTCATATAAGTTACTCTAACATAGAACCTCTTTAAAACACTTTGACGTTCAAAATTTACTGATTAGTCTCCTTCTTGTATATTCAACATTACATGATACTGCTAGAATGTTTCCCGCATAAAGCGCGTACAAAACTCATAACTCAATAAATACGTGGAGCATAAACTTTCGGTACCATTTCACGAAATATGAAATTTGGCGCAATTATGTTTTATATACAGGAAGGTGTGCGAATAATAAATCTTTTATACAATATGTGTTACTAATATACTAAATTTTTAAAATAAAACCTCACGCACACCAATGCCCCAACGTTTTACACACACATGTACACAATTTTCTAGAAGATTGTGTCAAAGCGTACTCTAGACGACGGTAAAAATATTAATCGTATCAAATCAAATATTAGTGTCGTAGAAAGAACTAAAATTTTGTTTATAGCTTTAAATAAACATATAGTACGCAAATCTAAAGATTTGTGGTCGAGTTGTCGAAACTCAGACGAGTTCTAGTAATAATAAACATTCTGACAGTTGCACAATACTGTACCTACTTACATAATCTCAAATCTAACGCCGGAGTCAGACCAGCTTCAGATTGATTTAGATGATCATTTAGTGTGGCCGAGGTCTTTGTGAAGATTCGTAGTACTTTGTAATCTTCAAGGACAAAATGTACAAACACTTTGAGCTATGTCCGGCTCCGGCATTATAGACATGAAAACTTATGTCAAAATAACTTTGACAAGTGACAAGACGTGTTGTAGTCTTGCTCATCATACGTCATCTGAACAACAGGCAACCATATGTGGGCAAAGAAATAAACCATAAGTATAATATTATGACCGCGTATACAGGTCTTGTACTCATTGCCCTAATGAGCTTAATTTTTTCCTCTTTGGTATTAAGTTACAAAGCGTTTTTTGCGACATCATCCGCGGCAGATATCATATTCCAATTAAGGAAATGCTTATATGATTTGTTGCAATCCGTCTGCCACGATTGGTCCGTATGGAACGATGTGTTCAGTTGACCGGAATTTGTGACCATGTTACTCTAAGGTATCGCCGTTTTCGGAATGATCAACATGATTGTTTGCATATAAATGTATGTGTATAGAAATCATTTCCCTCCCAGGGGGTGGATCTTCCTTTATCTGTCCGATAACTGATCAGATCCAATACGGGTACGCGACCTCGGAGCACCCTAGCTGCTATTGCCACTCCTCCTATACCGTCTGTGACAGTAGTATCCGCATCCTTTCTCTCCTCCGCATCTACTTTTATATCCTTTTACTCCATCCCTTTCTAATTAGAGGTAGCGCCATGCTTGTAGCCGAATTGGGTCGGCGCGTCCGGGTACCAGTAACTATTTCTCACATAAGATCGGCGTGAAGTGGCGGCAATCCTGACAGGTTAAGTGATGGTATTGTTGTCGCGTTTCGTTCGGTTTGTGAGACTTCCCGCCCTTACTGGTAATGTTGTTTCGTTTGGTATAATTTCCTAGCACCTTTAAAAAGGTCATCGAACTAGTGATCCATTTTCTTTCTTATTTACTATACTGATAATAAATACCTAGATATTATAAGTTTTCGATTTTGATCTTATAGTTCAGTTATTAATTAAATTAAACCCAAATGTCTACTATCACTTTGCAATACTCCTTATATTCAGTTTGTATGAAACGTGATCACTGTTTGATGATACTTTGCAAGAAAAGCATTTTCAGATGAAAGCGATGGCAATGATGTCGAGTGGAAAAGGTTACACCAAAGCAAACTAGATGCCGCTGTACGGATGACGACGACCGCAGTACAAACATTGGAAATCTCCATACAAACCAACTCACGCTAGCGAAGTTTCTACTTACGATTACTATATATAGAGCTTCCGACGAACAACGGTCGGTGAGGCGTGGCCGGGCAGCTCCAACTAGCCCGGACACGAAGATCTTCCTTTGTAAATTATTATTTTTTAAATTTAGGTCAAAATTTATTAAGGGAAATTGATATAGGTTGAACAGAATTATATAGAAGGTTTAAATTTCGAACTGGCTTGAACACAGAAAGCTATTTAGTAAAGAAACTACTTTGACGCGTAAAAAGCTATTGTTATTAGTTGTTCGTCAACTTCGTCATTGGTTTTAAATACTTTTTCAAATAAACGTTCTGAATTGTACTACTATATTATACAGTTACAAGTTCTTTGAAGAAACAGTGTGTTTACAGAATATTGTAGCAGAGAATCTTGTTTGTACAGTTAACGTGATAATTATATATTAAAATTTAATAATATTCACAATTGACTTTATAAGAAGCCAAGAACCAACATACATCTACATAGCCGTATAACGTATATATTATAATTTTTTATACAATCACAAGTTCCTATAAGAAACAATGTGCATGTCGAATTAGCATGACAGCTCTGGCTCCGAAACTTTTTAAGTGTACTGACGATTGTCGTCTTACTGTCACAAGGTGTTCGTCCATCATCAGCTCGGACATCGTCTGTTCGGTCTCCGTCGGTCGGCTGTCTTCGTTTTAATTGAAGTCTACTCTTCGGCGACTTGAAATCTTCGGCGTTGATGACGCAGTACTCAAGACCGTTTGATGATCAAAGTACAAACTAAACTACTTTGTTTTGACTCTACAAAGGTTATTCATAAAGTCACTTTACGAATAACCTTTGTAGAGTCTATCTAGTCAAAACGTGTGTTAAGGCACATCGGAAAGTTAATGTAGTGCTGTGCTTTGGTGGCGAAATCGGTTGTGTAACTTTGGTGTTGCAGCATGACAACGATTTTTCCTCGTATTCATTTACAGATTAAAGCAAAGTAGTTTAGTTTTGAATATCTAATATCTTCAATATGTTTTTTCGTGAAAAAATGTTTCTTTCACAGTACTACGTAAAGGCAGTAAAATAATTTTATCCTACTAATATTAAAAACGCGAAAGTTTGTACACATGGATGTCTGGATGTATGTTTGAGGATCTTTGACGGAACAACTACTGAATGGATTTTAATTAAACTTAACAAAAGAGGAAGGCTATCAGCTATATATCACGCTAATAATTTTTAGCCTAACATTTAGTATATTTAATGTATTTAACTTCTTATTCCTTAAGTGCCATCTTCTCACGAAGTTCGGCGATCATTTTGACAACTTGTACTCTTGACACCGCGGCTCTAAATAATGAACGGGTGCTTTTCCTAAACCATTGGCGTAGATTTTTCAGCCAAGATGTTCTTCTACGGCCCACACTGCGCTTGCCTTGGATCTTGCCTTGGATAAATTTTTAATGCGATAAATGGTTAAAAAATACGATAACTTTTGTTGGCACAATCTTTTATTACTCGCAATTTTTCTCCTTATTTCATTTATACCGGCTAAATTATCGTATGTTAAATATGCAACCCGTAGCGCAGGATAGTAGTGTGTTTTGTCGCATAACCGACCGGACAATTTTCATATAAAACGTTCACGAAATGCAAATGGATTCATAATTGTATATAGGAAAATTGAGGCTTGTACTTTTGATTTTTCAAACGAAATATTTACCGATTATTCTTGCACTCTGCGGAGCAAATTTCCATCTATCTCTGTCTATAACTGTGGACTGCAAGGCTTTATTATTTAATTCCACATATTCTTTCAGCAAATTTTTGGTCTGCCTTTAAGTTCCTGAAGATGTGATTTTGATTAAAGATTCATAAAAGCTTATAGTACTTAGATCATATTAATAGTCGTTCCTAGTTCAGGCGCCCTGGAGCGGCCGCTCCGTCCGCCCTATGGTAGAGCCGGCTCTGTCTCCGCATTACTGTACGCCCACCTTCTTAAGACCTTCAATAATTATTACCGATGATATAAGATTGATCACCACCATCACCATGATGAAGGCTAACAGAAGGATGTCAATATGGGATAAGATCATATCGAAACTGGTTGATCAGGAAAGGTAACACGGCTAGTGAACGTGACTGTTGTGACCACTTTAAAAAGATCTCTTAAACCTTATACACTTGGGTTGCAAGTCACAGGCCCTGTTTTGATTCCTGCCTCTAAAGTGTGAAAGAACTGATACCTGCACGGCTGCCTGTCGGAGTTAACTCGGATATAGAAGAATGCAAACGAACCAACCACTATGATTGAAATACGGTCCTTCTGATGAGTCTTCAAACCCATAAGCATTTCATTAAATAAATATGCATTCACTCAATACATTTTACATTAACACTTAAGCTGAAAACTATAAATCCATTTCCTTTCAGAAGGATTGCAGATGTCTAACCGGCCTTTAAGAGGGGTTTAGGGCACCGGGACCTCTTACAAACCGAGCGAAACGCGACATCACTATCATCACTTGAAGTGACAGCCTTTCCGCCACTTCACGCCGGATCTTATGTGAGAAAATAGTTACAGAAGAAGTTACAGAAGAAGAAGTAACCGGGTAACAAAAGTTACCCGGATGCGCTGGCCCGATTCGGCTGTAAACCACACGGACTGCAAGTATTGCGCCACCTCTAATTAGATTAATAGCTAAGAGTGAAGGTAGGGGTGGAATAGAAGGATAGAAAAGGCAGATAGGTGGAAATAAGAAAAATGATGCTATACTACTGTCAACGACGGTATAGAGGGAGTGATAATATCAGCTAGAGATGTCCTGGACCGCGTACCTGTAGTGGATCTGGATAGTTATCGGAAATACCCTTTTTTTTCAGGAATGCATAGAGTTATAAAGTTGAAATGAATTCCAAATATTGAGATTTGTGGTCCCTTGAAGGTGCGAAAAATCGTCATTCTAAGTGTACGTAACCAAGGGATATGGCTATTTATGTCGCATTTATCCTAATAACATACATTCAAAAAGGGAAGCAAAATCTATAAGGGACTTCCTCTTGACCTAGAATCATGAAATTTGGCAAGAAACTATCATTCATATTTCTATACTTATATATTCCTATACTTTATTATATATTCCTATACTTGTTCTTCAGAACAAGTATAGGAATATAAAATGTTCTTCAGAACAAGTATAGGAAACATTTCTAAAAACGTAAATTTGTACTTGCATCACAAAAAAAAAATTGCGGTGAATTTGTCAAATTAAAAGAAATCCTATGAAAAGCATAAATTTTTAAATAAGTTGGTTAAGTATTACGTGATGATACGGAACCCTTAGTGCGGGAGTCTGTCTCGCACTTGCCCGGTTTTGATTTCTTTCCCAATGTTCTGGTATGGGAAATGCGACATCAATGGCCTATATCTTTTGATTGCGTATGCTTTGAGGGTTGATTAAAGTTTCAAGGGTTCATAAACCTCAGTATTTGATATTAATTTCATCTGTACGCGTTTCTGAGAAAATTGGTCTTGACGAATAGATAGACAAACAGACACTGTGGCAACAACAAATTTACGATTTTCGGGTTTTTTATTTTTTTGTGCTACAAGATATAGTGTCTTGCCGAATTTCATAATTCTAGATCAACGGGAACTATCCTACAGGTTTTGATTTCCCGTTACAAATGTATGGGAAACGTGATATAATCGCCCATATCTTTTGATCGCGTACACTTAGAGAGTTAATCATTTTACGGCTTCAAGAAATCGCAAACCTCAGTATTTGGTACTAATTTCAACTTCATAGGTCTACTTGTTCCTGAGAAAAAGGGTCTGGATGGACAGACAGACGGACAAGCGGACAACTAAGTGATCCTATAAGGGTTCCTAATTTACTTTGGACTTACGGAACTAGAACCGGAAAGAGAGCGTTTGTTATTTCAGGAGATCTTTGCTGTATACAGTTAAGTATTAAAAATATTTTATTGAAACATTGAGTATTTAAATAAAATATTTTGTCCAAAGTTTACGTTTAGTTAAAGGAGACATTCAATACGAGACTAGAGAGATAATACGTGTAGATTACTCTATATCATTATAGACTGTAATCAAAAATTGATAAACCTTCCTGGATTTCTACCGATTAGGACAAATAGAAAAAAAATAGCAGTTTTATTTTCGAATTATTATTAATGACAAACTTTATGTAAGTGTTTGGTAAACGTATAGTCGACCAAAAAAGTGATTTACCATCTTGGATGACAGATACCACTTCTAGAAAATTATTATTTACTAATTGACGTGCAAACGACATTAAACCTTAGCGCGGCAAACCAACTTCTCAACTCTTCTCTAACATTCAATCCAATAATGTCTGTCTTTAGAGAAATAAAATTAATTACGACACACGGTATCCATTAAATTTATATATAACTGTGCCAAAAAGACTGAAAAGTCCTAAAAACTTCATGAAGAATGTCTCGCCACTGACAGAAGACCTAACGAGCGCGAGAGTGGAGTTAAGGCGAAGCTGTTTTTGTTGTCCCAACACCCACGTTCCGATTTCCGAGAATCCAATGTCTGGATCTGATTTACCATGGCCACATCTGGAAGTCTCTAAGTAGACTTCGGCCCTAAATCAGCCGAAGTAATGTAGTGTGACCGGGGACTTTGTGTAGCTGCGCAAAGTTTTGTAGAACTTTGTAGTCTTCAAGGACAAAAATGTACACTTTGAGCTATGTTTGACTCTGGCATTATAGCCATTTTCAATACTTCTTTCTGGCGACAACTCAAATCATTCTAAACTTCAATTTAATCAACCTATTTTTTCTCAAGAAATCGTAGAATTGAGGTGGCCACTAACTCATTAACACCAAAAGTATACCTAAATAATTTTAACTAGTTAAAAACACGTAACGCATACATCTCTACAATACTGTATTTTTATTTTTTTTGATGTGTTGAACTCAATGAAAATAGCGAGAAATGTAATACAAATCGATATTTTTTAATACTTAGTATTTTATTAATTAAAATTATTTTAGCACACTTGTGAATGGACGTATAATTGGGAATTTTAGGAGATAAAACAAGAATATGGGCTCAGAGTTTACCCATAAGTAAGAAGAAACTTGAATTATATCCATCTTTGGGTCTGTTTCACTAATAATCACTTTTTCTTTAGGTCAATTTACATATATTATAATATCCATACTGATATTTTCTTGCATGTCACTTTTCCTTCGCATACATTACTATATACTGAGCAAAGGATTACAGAAGTTAAATTGATTTAATTAGAATATAATTTAATCTGTAAAAAAAATTGCTGAATTTGTCCCTAAAGTTGTCACTACGAGCGAATTTACTAGAGCATAAATCTCGATCTTACCTATCAACGCTGATTGTGCAGAGATGCATTATGGATGCTGTACACAGCAAGACGTCGAGGCAAATCCAGGTGAGGCAGTACACGGCTGGCAGCGGGAAATATCCTGCGAAAGATATTATATAATGATGATTTTATTTCAATTTACATGTACTAATTACAAAACAATATATACTTAATTGAAAACAATATTACATACTAAATGAAAAATAATTTTATATGCTAAAAGTAATTACAAGACAAATATTTTATACCTACTATACCTAAAGTTAATACCTATTACAAACTACTTACTTAAGATACATTTTGCTTGTGATTTAAATGAGGTCAAAGAACTAGAAAATATGTCGCAGTAATGACGGTTAGCATTCATTATTGGACTAGCGGACCCGGCTGACGTTGTCCTGCCCGAACGTTGGTGTAGTGACTATTTACTAAGTTATATTATCCCCGTCCTATTATTATTTTTGTTGCTCTGTTTATTTTCAGAACATGATTTTGGAGAATCTCCGAAATGGCTGGATCAATTTTAATGGTACTTTCACTGGTTTTGCATAGAATAACATTGGCTACTTTACTTTTTTTTTTTTCTTTTAAAGACAGACAAAAAAGACAAAAATAGGAATACTAACTAGACTAAACACTTAACATTAAAACTAATCACTAAGATTATTAAAAATATTCCAGATGTTAAAAAATATATTTAAATAAATATACATATTCATTTTTTATTTTAATTAAATGTACATATTCATTTTTATTTCATCGTTGCATACACACGAAATTCTTGTAAGATGGCGGGTGTTTAATTCGTCGTTTCATGTGAGTTTGCAATCGTATGCTTAACGCATCGCGCACCGCATCGTTAATCAGTAAAAGCTTTTTTAAACCGCGTTTATGTTCAATATTTATTAACCTAACAGAATAATTGTGTTATTGCTTGAGTAACCTTTTTGTATATTGTTTTAATTGATAGAATCAGGCGTTACTTTGCGGAAATCCATGACATGCATGAGAAACTAAACTACTTTGCTTTAATTTTTAAGTAAAATAAAAACATTTTTCTAAAAGCTTTTATTTAAATGCAAAGTACTCGTCAAGACGAATCAAACGAGCTCAAAGTCAATGTGGTTATATCGTTTGGTAACGGAGTTCCTATCGCCTCCTTCCAGCTCTTTCAACATATCAGTTTCATACCATCACAATATTGCATTGTGTCCGATATACATATGTGGGCAAAATTTTAGCTCAATCGGTTTAAAATGGAAAAGTTATGGAGTCTCTTGTTTCAATGGACTGTTAAGTATTGTACCTTGGCTTAAAAATATCGTTATTTATCATTAAGTATAATAACTCCATTTTTATTTGCATTTTGGATTTGATATTTTTTTTAGTAGAAATTATTTGTTATCTGTAAAGTCGGTTTACAGACGATCATTTTACGTGATAATACCGAACGCTTGCTTGATCTCATGGCTCAGGCGCGACGATTTGGATACCTTTGCGGGGAAGTTATGGATGAGATTGGCCCAGGAAAGAGGAAGGTGGACCAAGAAGGGGGAGGCTTTGCCCAGGAGTGGGACACAACAGGCTAATAAAAAAAAAAGTGTTACTTTACTATGGGATCACTTGTATCCGGTTGATACTTGGTATTTTTTTGGATCACTGGTTTACGATTGTTACTTGGCTTTACTTTGAGATCACTGGTTTTCGGTTTTTCATGTTTCATATATAAATGACACATCTGGATCACTAAATATATACTGTGTGAACAAAAGAACCATTTCCTCTTATACCTATTGAAGGCGCGATAAATGCGCAACTCGATATTCAGTAACTGGATTAATTATGTATGTACATACATCTGTACCGGGCAAACTCGTAAACAAGGTTGTGTGGGAAGTCGAAATTTATCGAACTTGTATTCTATCGTTTGCTGGGCACATTTTTCCTGATAGAACTTATTCGACAATTGCGTTCACAAATGGGAGATACTGTCTCTCAAGGTTGTACAAAATTAGGGAACGCGGCTGTTTCAAATTAGGAATTCATACCGATTTCTTTATGTAGACTTTGATCCTTCGAGCCGGTTGTCGCGTTCATTACTATAAAGCTTGAACAAATGTAGGCTAATATAACTAAGAATTTTACCAATGGCACTTATATTTAAGAGTTTACAAATAAGAAACCGTCAACAAATGCACCTACGCATTTGCTTGTCCATCCCGTGCAAAAAGTAAAACAAAATAGTCCTTGGTTCAATATCCTTGTTTTCATACTTCATATTTTTCCAACGCGGAAGTGATAAGCGGACCCATACAGAATTAATACAAAGGGCATAAGACCCATATACGTTAACGTTCTTTTGCAAATAAACCATTGCTTTTCCTCCCCCATTTTGCGCAAACTCCGATAATTACCCAGCCCGATATTCATCCGCTTAATTAATTATGTATGTGCATACATCAATGTTTATCGGAACTTATTAAATGCCTATATTATTGTTTACATTACCGATTCCCGGAAAGGCTCTGTTTTTCATAGCAATATTTGAACTGACTTCCATCGGAGAGGCCCGTTGGCGCAGTGAGCAGTGACCCTGCTTTCCGCTCCGTGGGTTGCCCTGCTGCCTGCTCGTCTGCCCCCTTGTAACATAAAAAAAAAAAAATCGGAAGTTATGCACGTAGATACATTTCATCGACTCATTTTAATTTGCGACTATAAATTGAGATGCAAGCTATCCTATCTTTCAATTTAGGTCAAACTGCACACGGTGTGCAAATTTGGTTAAAATCGGTTAAGTAATATAGGAGTCTATCGCGGACAAAGACAGATAAGGTATAGGGTAATATTTTTGTCTCTCACCCCTATGTATTTAATTTGCTTTTCTGTAGGGTGAACGAAAAATCTGGCAATGCCTTACATTTCACTATTACATGATAGTCAAGGAAGCGGGGAGTCGAACGAAAGTTCGCAGAGCTTTCGCCAGCTTCCGGCACGTCGGAGCAACGGACATGTGACGGAAATCGAACGAGCCTACCAATTCCGCCACACTGATTGAAATTTAATAACCACTGTTTACCCCTGTAATGTAATGAGCACATTTCAGTTTAACTGACAACGTCAACCGAAATCATTGCAACCCTATTTAGAGCAAATTTTCATTTATTATCATCGTCATATTAAGAAGGTCTTGGCCTAATCAGTGGTCGGCATTTTAGTCGATCGCTAGGTTAAGCAGCTCTTGCTGCGACCGGGTGATAGATAGGTGACCCATTCTAGCAGTTGTTTATATTTGATATCCGACCTCATCCGTGTTTCGGAAGGCACGTAAAACAGTGGGGCCCGATTAATGCCACTTTGTGATATTAGTAGTAAGGTTGTAGAAATCGTGGGAATTTCGAGGATGACGTCAGATGGCAATCGGTCATCTTAACTCGCAACACACCCACATCCTCTACAATCTAAGCGGACCCTGGTATTTAACCGGGATACCGCTAGGAAGAAGAAGATGTGAAATAATGTTAAAAAAAACAGTAAATTTCAGTTAATAATCATTTTAAATAGTTTTTTTAAAAGTTTCGGTTTTGGCCGAAACAGAACGCAACGCCGAAAGCTCGGTTTCGGCTAAAAAACCAGTTTCGGTCGGACACCTAAATTTTCCTTTAAATAAATCAAAACAAATATCCGTCACATTAAAAACCTTCCGTTTTCGAGTTTCAATTAAAAATACCAACAAACGCGGTGCTGTGGAAATTTTCGTATGTCTCATCTCCCGACGGATGCTACAGAAATTGATCTAGTGACGCTATCAATCTCAGCTTTGCTGCCAACGGAATTAATTTAACCTTCTTCAAAAAAAGGCAAACAGTTTTTATACATCGCTGAGCGGTCGTAGCTTTTCCGAACGGATACGACTTAGGGAACTTCAAGAAAAGAGCATATCATCTCTAAAAGGCCGGCAACGCATCGGCGACCCCCCTGGTGTTGCAGTTGTCCATGGGCGTCGGTAGTCACTTAGGTGAACCGCCTGCCCGTTTGTCGCTTGTTATATATAAAAAAACAACTTAATTAGTGGCCGGCATCACAGTCGATCGATAGGTTAAGTAGCGTTTACTGCGGACGGATAATGGATGGGTGGCCCATTCTAACACTGATTTTCAATTATCGGATATTTCAAAATCAGTGTTAGAATGGGTGGCCTCCTCCCTGTTTCGGAAGACACGTAAAACTATGGGTATATATAGGACTATATGACACACGGACGTCTGTTCCTAAGGTAGACAACTTAATGCCTGTGTTATAGGCAACAGACGGCTGTTATACACAAATATTTTTTTTAGAAATATATAAATACATACATATAGAGGGAACACGGGCAGTGAAGGTGAGTGTTAGTGATCACTATAAAGAGCGCGCTCTTAAACCTACACCTGGGCCACAAGTCCCGGGCACTGCTATCATTAAAACAGAAGTAATAATACAATGAAACTTATTACGTATTTGCATATTTTTCTTCAGCAAAATCCCTATACAACCTACTAAAAGACATTGGCTTGTCAAGAACTATCATAAGTTCATTACTAGAAAGAACATCTAAAGCCGCACTAGTAGGATCATACCAGGTTTGGCTAGGCAGGGGAGGGAACACTGGCAGTGAAGGTGAGTGTTAGTGATCACTATAGTAAACCTAGTTTGTTAGATCATATCGCCTAAATTGACCTGAGATCGTATATATCGAACCGTCCGAAGTCGAAGAGTCGACGTTACTTAGGATGAAAATTGTTTTTTTTTTAAAGAATTTTAGGAATACTTTTTAGGTATGTCCAATATTCCCTTTTCCCCTTCTACTAAGCTTAAATTAAAAGCTTGTATTAGGAGTGGGTGCGACAATACCCCAACGGCTTGTAACCCGGTGATAGATACCCATCTATCACCCGGTTAAAATGTATTCAATGGTTGCAAAGATACTGGCTGACAATCTACTAAGTAAAGCTAAAAAAAACCAATGGCTTTAAAAAATATAGTTGGCGTTGATAATCTTACATCGTACTATATTTATTTAAAAATCGGATGTCATTGCCTTATTTTTTTAAATTGCGGTAAAGACCTAAAGCGGTGTTCCTATGGTGCGTTTTCAACCGACTTTAAAAAACGTGGAGTTTCTCGATTCTACTGTGTCTATTTCTTTCTTTTTTTGTTTGCTACCTCAGAACTACCTCAGAATTTTCTTGACATCTTCCGACTTTAATATATTATAAAATTATACTACTATAAAATAATTTCGATACAAAATTTAACTATTAAAATTGCAACGCCCTAACGGGGCATCATGTATAATTATAATCATACTGGCGTTTATCATCCGTCTGTAAATTAAATAAAACTTGTGAAAAGCGTGTCAGGACACGCTTTAGAAGGGTTCCGTATCTGATACGCTATAAACGTATTCGTTAAATAACTTCAAAAGTTGTTGTCCGATTTGGTTCAGAATAGTTTTTAGCATGTTTTATCAACATGGAAAATTTCAAGTCTCTACGTTTAATAGTTTAGAAATGCTAGGGGAGGGACACCGATATGTTTAAGGCATCTTCGAGAATAACAATACGAATGTTTCAAAAGCCTTATAGCAAATTTCATCAAAACATGTTACAAAATAGCAGCCCTTTTGCTTTACGAATTTCTCTGAATAAATAAAAACGCTGTCAATAAACCCCTGGTCTTGATTTTCTCATGCCGAAAAATAAAAAAGGAAATAAATCGTTTTAAACTGAAGTTACGCATTCAAATGGATTTTTTGTGAGCGTTGACCAGTGACTTGCTTTTTTTTTTAATTTGCCGCTCATCATAGATACGGCTTTTTTAAACAAACATGTAAAATTTCTATTTTATAATTATTTTTTTTTTATTGTTATTGTATGTCAAGATTTAGTCTAAGCCCTTGATTAAAATGCTAGTTATGTGTATTAGCAGTGTTAGTGGCAAGTAAAAGGCGGCAGCATTGTATGTTTTATTTCTGTTCCTAAGGTAGACAACTTTTTGCCTGTGTTATAGGTAACAGACACCTGTTATACACAAATATTTTTTTTAGAATTATATAAATACATACATATAGATAATACACCCAGACTCGAGGTCGGAATCGAGCCCACTACCCCCGAAGCGGAAGGCAGAGTCACTGCCCACTGCGCCAACGGGCCAGTCAAGGCTATAAAACAATCTTTGGCTAGAAAAGTAGATAGAACATGCTAAAAACTCATTAGGAAAATTATTCTGAACGAAATCGGAAAACAACTTTTGAAGTTATTTAACAAATACGTTTATAGCGTATCAAATAAGGCACCCTTCTATATAAGCGCAAGATACGCTTTTGGTCATTTTTATTTATATTAGTATAGACTATCTTTTTTAAGTAGTACCTGACGTATGCGACTTAATTTGCATTGTTTAATAATTTTCCACAGTGATATTAGTCGTGAGATTGTGGGGGTTCCGGGGATGCCGTCAGACGGCAATTGGTCATCTTAAATCACCCTATAGCCATATTTTCTGCAATTTAAGCGGACTCTGGTACTAGACCAGGATAATGCTACGGAGGCTCTTAAAAATTTGTGTCATACATAGAACTTTTAAAGTTTTATACACACATACATAATATGTAGTTTGTTTATAGTAGGGGAGGAACCGATGCTAATTTTGTAGTCACTAAAGCGTTGTGGCCATCAATTGGATTATGTATATTAGGTACAGAAACGAAAAGAAAGTTGCTTTAAGATAAGGTCATGTTGTACATAACACAAGTTTTAGCAACACTGCCTAGAGAAAATGGTCACATTATATGTTCTGCGTAATCCTGAGAGTATTTCCTTTACAATAAAAAAATAATTAATCACGCTCGAATATTTGACAAGCGGACACTTTTATTTTACACCATTGTGACTCCCATTTTCTTATTTCACGCTGAATTCGTTAGCTATAATTGAAACATAAGCTTATCTTCACGTAATTAATTTATCTTATTTTAATCTGATGCGCCTGAGTTTTTTTTAAGTCGTATAAGGCTTGTAAATAACCCCCCTATACTTAGAGTTCATACTTGGTGGGGGTACGTTATAGAGTGTAAGGATCCATATATGATTCTCTGACACGCTCGAGTATAACACATAATCCCCTCTCGGGCTCCCCAACCATTATACTTAAACGCAACAAGTTCCAAAGAAGAATTACTTCAGTGGAGAAGTAACTTCATGTTAAAGAAGTTGCACACAACTATGTTAGAAATCTTGTCTCGTGTCCTTTTCTTCCCATGAGGAAATTCGTTAAAAGTTTCTTCCTGTACAGTGAGGGGAAAATCACAAGTCTTTACAACTAGCAAAGCCAACACTTTGAACTAGGTAAATCCAACTTAGCAAGTTCAATTTCTACCTTATCTCGGAACTCCTTAATAGAATTAGTGTCAAAGAGTAACAAGCGCCAGAGATTTCTCGGAAAATCCTATAAAACGCGTTAATAGCTTTTAACTTCGACGAAATATCTTTAATTACGGCCAGAAATTTCGGCCAAACATCTCTTTTTACACGAATTTTATCCTTATATTATAGCCCGCGTCGTTGTCCGCGTAGGCTTCCCTTACGATTAAGGTTTAAAAATGGTTTACAACCACTTCTCAGACCTACAGATTATGTACAAAAATTTCATAGAAATCAGTCAATCTGTTTTGGTGGAGTATAGTTA